>NW_018925849.1:0-13691 GCF_002207925.1 Prunus avium | reverse complement strand
CCGACCCACCTCACCAAAACCCCCAAAACCCTAAACCCTCACCCTTCCAAACCCTAGCCCCTCTCGCCTCCCCTCTCCTCAAGACCACTTGCGCTGCCATAGCCGCAGCCGCATTCTTCTTCATGCGCTTCCACAACAGAACCGCCGTGGCCTCCCCCACAGTCGCGCCTTCTACTGTGGAGCCCAGAGAAGAAGTTTCGTCCACTGACAGCGTTACGGTCGAGGAGAAAGAGAGGCTCATTGAAGAGCAATTGACCCAAGACCCCAACGATGTCGAAGCGCTGAGGTCATTGATGGAGGTTAGGATCAAAGCCCACAAATTGACCGAAGCGATTCAGGTGCTGGACCGCTTGATCGAGCTCGAACCTGAAGACTATGAGTGGCAATTGCTGAAAGCCAATGTTCATAGCTACATGGGTGAGTTTGAACTCGCTACCAGTGAGTTCGAGGAGATTTTGGCCAAAGACCCTTTGCGAGTTGAGGCCTATCATGGTCTTGTGATGTCTGCTTCGCAATCCGCCGAGAAATTGGAGGATGTGGTGAAGAGAGTGGAAGAGGCAATGGAGGGGTGCAAGAAGCAAGGGAACAAGTCGGATGTGAGGGATTTTAAGCTGTTAATTGCCCAAATTCGTGTGATGGAGTCAAATTATTCGGAAGCTTTGAAGCTTTATCAAGAGCTTGTGAGGGAAGAACCGAGAGATTTCAGGCCTTATCTGTGTCAAGGAATCATTTACACTATGTTGAGGAAGAATAAAGAGGCTGAGAAACAGTTTGAAAAGTTCAGGAAGCTTGTTCCCAAGAACCACCCTTATAAAGAGTATTTCGATGACAATATGTTTGCCACGAAGCTTTTCGGGCAGAAGGTGGAGAGGGAGAGAGCAGAGTCGAACATCTGAGGGAATTATGTTGCTGAATTTTAGCTCATTGTGGTGGCTGGCTTCTGTAATGTGGTGGTTGCCTCTTGGTTTCTCTCTGCCTGTTTTTGGTTAATGCTTTGGCTGGTAGTGTTCATGCAAACTGTAGGTAACTTTAGTAGTAGTAGCAGTAGTAAAAGTATTCTTCAGACTGTAGAGCTTTCTGCACATCGATCAGTGAAATTTAATATCTTGTTGAACCATTTTTGTCTCAGTATTTGAAGTTATAGATGGAATGAAATTGTTTTTGATCTGCCAATGCTGAAATGATTAACTTCCCGTGTTGGTTAATGTGTTTATAACTCAAGAGCATGCATTGATTATTCCAGTACGGCTAATTGTATGATTTCGTTTTTATCAATGGTAATTTGGTAGAAAATAGAAATGGTTGTAATAATCTTTAGTGATGGAAAATCCTTTGGATAATTTTGTTTCTTTAAATGAGATTAATCCTACACGACTAGTTCTGGTTTTCACTTCATGTGTTCTAGCTCTGCTGCATATTATACCTTCATAAATGACATAGGATGCAATTTACCCCCATTTATTTCCTCTATTCAACTTTAAATTGTCTGCCCTAACTCCTAAGTTTCGGTAGCCCTGCCAGTTATAGTCATGTTGTTATACAGTCAATTTCTTGTCAGAAAAGCCTTAGTGCTGTTTTATTTTTTCAGTCATCATGTGTGGCCATTGATGCTGTACTTGGTTCAAAGTTGTTCCACATCTCATTAGGGGTTGAAGTCGGTGCAAATGTTCATAACAGGGAAGCTGTTCGTGATGAACTGTAGTAGTTTGTACATGAGAATTTTCGTATAATTCGTATGTGATCATTTGCATTGATGACTCAGTTTGAGCTTTATACATAGCAATGTGGCAGTGGACCAGTTGTAGTTGTTATGTTGACAGTGTGTATGTATACACAAATTGCACATAACTATGAAGGTAGTGGTGAAGATGTTCACAATTATGATCTGATTGTGTCTATAATTTGTAGCATATTTTGGTTGCTGATTTGAATCTTATTGTTTTGTGCTCTCTACTGCAATATTGTTCTTTCCTAATGTCATGGCAAGCCATTGGTCTCATCATATAGTTAATGGCTAATTTGGCTGTTTTTTTAAAAAATGTTTACCAATGGACAGAGCACCAATTGAATCAAAGCTGCAACTTCTGCTTAAGACTGCAGGCTCTCTACCTAGCTGGTGCAATTTAGTTCTTTGAAGTCTGCCAAAATCAAATTGGCGTGCGCGTCTGTGCATGCATTTTTGTGATGGGCGCTTGCCAAACCAGTATAACAGAGTATACCTAAACTTGCAGCTGCTAGTCTACTTGGATAACAATCACCATGACAAAGATGATGGCTTGTTAGGAAATGACCCACACTAGTGTAGTGGTTTGGAGCAATTACTCCTCGGGAAAGCTCTTGGGTTTAAGTCCCAGTATCCGTGTAGTATATTATTGCACCTCTCAATAGGAAATGTCCTAAAAAAAAAAGTAAAATGAAGGCTTGTACAATAAAGCTCTGGTGGCCCATTAGCTTTTAGTTAGCCCAAGAAGCGTACAGCTACAAGGCTATTCAATCAATCATCAAAATGATATTCACAATTTGGACCATAGTGGTAGGGCCTGAAACTACACTGGTTTTTTCTTTTGGGTCTAATTAGTTCATTAAAAGAAAACTCAAACTCATGAAATAGAGAGCAATGTCGGCAAGCAAACCACTGACCACCACAAACAAACACGGGCCAGCGGAAATAGAAAGCGAAAAACCAGATACAGAGAACGACGCAGAAGAGAGAAAAGACGAGAGCTAGTAACCCAGACAAAGAAGCATTTATCTAGATGAGGCAAAGGCACCCAGAGGTATGTAAGTATAAGTATGAATTGCTTCCCAACTAGTTAAAAATCTAATTTCCTCAATGAAATTAAATAAGTAAATTACATTATTGTTCTAAATCACTGTAATCAATTTCTCCCATTCATATGCATTGTAGGCTTAGTTTGCATGTAATTTCAAAACGTTGAGGACTTTTTTTTTTACCTCAACTTCTTCACATTCGCCTAGGATTGAGCTTCTTCATGAAGTGTAGGATTAGGAGGTCGCTTTCGTTTTTGACCTTGTTCAGCTTAAACGCGTCTTGGGTTTGAATGTTGACTTTATTTTCTGGTCGGTTTGTCTTCCAATGTCGACTTCATCATTGTTTGACATGCGTCTGGTCCCAGCGGGAGCTGTGGATTAATTTGAACCTCAAAACTCCTTGCCAAACAAGGCGGGAGCTGACTTTTTTGGCCTAACCGTTGCAGTGTTACTGTCTCAAATTCTTGGTGACCATGCAAATTGCAATCAAGATATTTTCAATGTGATAAGATTTCTTCTTTTAAATGCATTCGGGGTAAATGAATGATACTTGGTTTTCGAGCTGCTCTCTGTTAAGAAACAGATGGAGCATTCACGTAGTTCTCATGGTAGGCTGATTTTGTTTAAATTCTGTCATGGGTTCATTCTAATTTTGTGCATGAGCACAGCTCTGGAGTCTGCAACACTGCCCGGCACTAGTTTCGGAAACGAAACTGATCGTCTGGCTCTGCTAGATTTCAAGAAAGGAATCACTAGTGATCCTCTCCATGTCATGAGCTCCTGGAATGATTCCATCAACTTCTGCAGCTGGATTGGCGTTACGTGCAACCATTCCACAAAAAGAGTCTTGAGTTTGAACCTGGAAGCTCAGAACTTGGCAGGTTCCATACCACCTTCTATAGGAAATCTCACTCATTTGACCTGGATCAACCTGGGAATCAACAACTTTCATGGCCAAATTCCTCAAGAAATGGGTCGTCTACGGAGCCTGCAATATCTCAATCTGTCTTACAATTCTTTTGGAGGGAATATTCCAACTAATATATCTCACTGTCCACAACTAAGTGTGCTGGATCTTTTTTCCAATGAGATTATTGGGGTTATTCCGGACCAACTCAGTTCATTGTTGAATTTAAATCATCTATGGCTTTCTTTTAACAATCTCATTGGAACCATCCCAGGTTGGATAGGAAATTTTTCATCTTTGAATAGTCTTCGTCTTTCTCACAACAATTTTCAAGGAAGCATACCCAATGAGCTCGGTCGCCTAACAGCCTTGGGGAGATTCGTACTTGCAGGGAATCACTTGTCTGGTAAGGTTCCTGCTTCAATCTATAACATCTCTTCCATATACGTTTTCAGTGTTGTTGGAAACAAGCTGCAGGGAGAGCTACCACCAAATGTTGGTATTACTCTTCCCAATCTTGAACTATTTCTCGGTGGTCGCAACAGATTCACAGGAAATATTCCTGCCTCGTTGTCAAATGCTTCTAGACTTCGGAGTATTGATTTTGGTCAAAATGGTCTCACTGGAACTATTCCTGCTGAAAGTCTTGGAAGCTTGCAAAGCTTAGTTAGGCTAAACTTTCGTCGTAATAGATTGGGAAGTGGGAAAACTGGTGACCTGAATTTCCTCAGCTTCTTGGCTAATTGTACTAGTCTGGAGGTGTTGGGTCTTTCCAGAAATCAATTTGGAGGTGAGCTGCCAGGATCTATAGCCAACCTTTCAACCCAACTACAACATCTTACTATAGGGGGCAATCTGATACATGGAAGCATCCCTACCGACATTGGAAATCTCTTAAGCTTGAACACTCTGGAAGTGGAACATAACTATTTGGGTGGGAGTGTCCCTGATGGAATTGGGAAGCTTCAGAAATTAGGGAGACTGGTTTTGAATGTTAACAACTTTTCTGGGCCAATCCCGTCCTCCCTAGGTAACTTGACTTCATTGACACAGCTCTTCATGGAGGATAATAGGTTTGAAGGAAGTATACCTCCAAGTCTTGGAAATTGCCAAAATCTACTGATACTCAATCTTTCTAGTAACAACCTAACTGGTACCATACCTAAAGAGCTTATTGGGCTTTCATCCCTTTCAATTTCTTTAACCATTTCTAACAATTCATTGACTGGTCCACTACCATCTGAAGTGAGTGATTTAATACATCTCGCAGAGCTAGATGTATCCGGAAACAAGTTATTTGGTGAAATCCCTACAACCCTTGGCAGTTGTATAATGTTGGAGCGTCTGCATTTGGAAGGTAATGAATTTCAAGGAACAATTCCTCAATCTCTTCAAAATTTATCAAGCTTGGAAGAAATAGATCTTTCACGCAATAATTTATCTGGGCAGATTCCTGAATTTCTAGGCAAGCTTAGTTTTCTTAAGTATCTCAATCTTTCTCATAATGATTTTGTGGGTGAAATTCCTAAAGGTGGGATTTTTTCAAATGCAAGTAGTTTCTCAGTTCTTAGAAATGACAAGCTCTGCGGTGGCATACCAGAATTACTTCTGCATGCATGCTCCAACAAAAAGCCCCATTCATCTCGAGGAGTACTTGTCCCAAAAGTAGGTATCCCTATAGCATGTGCAGTTGCGTTCATAGTTGCTCTATCATGCTTCATTGTTGCTTGTTCAATGATGAAAAAGTCAAGAGGTAGACCTTTGACTTCACGTTCTTATAAGGATTGGAGATTAGGTGTCTCTTACTCAGAACTGGTTGAATCAACTGACGGGTTCTCTGTGGACAATCTGATTGGTTCGGGCAGTTTTGGTTCTGTTTACAAAGGGGTACTCCCTAGTGATGGAACGGTTGTTGCTGTTAAGGTATTAAACCTTCAACAAGAAGGAGCTTCCAAGAGTTTCATTGATGAATGCAAAGCTTTAAAAAGTATAAGACATCGTAATCTTCTCAAGATCATAACTGCTTGCTCAACCATTGATTATCAGGGTAACGACTTCAAAAGTCTAGTTATTGAGTTCATGAAAAATGGAAGTCTAGACACGTGGCTGCATCCAAGAGATGATGGGCAATCTCAAAGCAACAGATTGACCCTTATCCAAAGACTCAATATTGCCATTGACGTTGCGTCTGCATTAGATTATCTGCACTATCGTTGTGAAACCTTCATTGTTCATTGTGATCTAAAACCAAGCAATGTTCTTCTTGATGAAGATATGGTAGCCCATGTTGGTGACTTTGGTTTAGCAAGCTTCCTCTTGGAAAGACCAAATAATCCCCCCGGAAGTCAAACAATGTCAGCTGGTCTAAAGGGTTCGATAGGCTACATTCCTCCAGGTATGAATTCTATCATTCTCAAATTTTCTATTCCTAAAAACTGATTACTAAGCCCAATTATGTCTATATTGATCAAAAGAATGATAACTGCATCTTTTTCCTTGGGAATGAATTATGAGTAAACTCTAAATAAGATCTGAAGTCTAAACTCTAAATTTCATTTGACTGTACATGCTAATGTATGTATTGAATGGCAGAGTATGGCATGGGAGGGAAAGTTTCCATCCTCGGAGATATTTATAGCTATGGAATACTGTTGCTAGAAATGTTCACAGGAAAAAGACCTACCAGTGACACACTCAAAGATGGTCTAACCATTAGCCAATTCACAGCCATGGCAATGCCTGACCGTGCAATGGACATAGTTGACCCTTCATTGATCATAGAAAGAGATGACTCGGGTTCTGACGATGATAGATATGTTAATGAAATACAAGAAAGACAAATTACAAGATATCAGGATTGCAGCACAGTCAAAGGAAGAAGATTGGAGGAATGTTTGGTTTCACTGATGCAGATAGGGCTATCATGCTCTGCAATATCCCCAGCAGAGCGAATGCCTATGAATGTTGTTGTCAACAAAATGAGTGGAATTAGAGACTCATATCTGAATGTAAGAAGAAGAAGCTAGTAATATACAAGATAGGGCTAAGTTTGTTATCTAATCTCAATCTATAAGCAAGAAATTATTTTATATTCAGCATTTTGTAATGATATAGCACAAGAAGGGAAGAATGTTTTATTCCATTTATGCCCCTGTTTGTCTGTTTCAGGACAAACAGAAACATCTATGTTTAGCGGTTATTGTTGGAGTTCCCACCTTGTTGAATAACTAGAATAACCCTGGAAAATCGTCATGAGCATTGAGCACAACTGGAATACTGTGCAAGCCTACCAAGAGCAGGTTTGTTTTGAGATTGAGGAATCATTTTAGTTGGTTAGGACGGAGTTTAGCTGCTGGAGATCTAAAAAACTCATCTAATAACATAAGAGGCTTATTTACTGTAGCGCCCCTTGAAACTTTGGTCAAATATCACTTTGCCCCCCAAAATTTAAAGTGACCCATTTACCCCGCTTGACCGTGGTTTGGTGACTCACTTTGCCCCATGCTGTTATCTCCGTTCATAACTCGGTCAATTTGGATGACGGGGCAGGGCTATTTTCGTATTTTTACCACAAATGATGATGTGTCATGCACATAGCCCACTTTTTTTGCTGAAGTGAAATAACATATTAATAAAAATAAAAATAATGTAATTACTGTTTAATTTTAAAAAAAAAATGGAAAATTTAATTTAAAAAAAATATCTTCTTCATCTCTCTCTGTCTCTCTGCGCCCTCTACTTCCCCTAACTTCACCATCAGACCACAGCCACCACCCAACCCAACGCCACCCAAAGCAGCCACCAGTCAAAACCCTAGCACTTCTTTTTCTCTATCACCATTTTCTTTTGCCTTTTCTTCTCTCTCTCTCTCTCTCTCTGAACAAACAAACTTGTTATTCTCTCACTCTCCAAAGCAGGTTGCTGAATCGAAGGAATAAATGTGAAAAAATAAAAATAATGCTAAATTTTTTTTTCTTTTTTCTTTGAAGAGTCTGATCCCTCCATCTCTCTTCCCCACTCTCTTCGAACAGCTTCACAGCCACATCAACACCATCGAAGGCTTCACAGCTTCGAGGAGATCCGATGGCTTAATCGGGTCGCAGGCGCTGACCCGTTTCAAACCTGATCTTGGCGGTCGTCACTCTCTCTCACACACACACAATCCTTGCTACAATCCCCAAATTGTTGACAAGAAAAACTCAAATTAAGGAGTTTTGTAGGTATGAGAGTTTTGTGGGTATGAGAGTGGTGGATGTGGGCATGGTTTGAGAGAGGAATTTTGTGGGTGATTGCGGAAATTTGGGGCTGCAGTAGATTGGGTGGGGTGCAGGTTCTGGGTAATTGATTGGGTTATTGTTTGTGTATATTAGTTTGGTTGATGTTATATTCTAATGAGTTTTTCTGGAAATTTGATTGAATAAGAAGGTTAATTTGTTGGTTTTTGGGTTTTTTTTTTCCTTTTTCAACGGTGGTGGTGATACGACTGAGAGTGTAGGAGGCATGGGAGAGACAAAGGCAGAGAGAAAGGTTTGGTTTCTGGGTAAGAGATTTAGTTGATGAGAGTGATTTGAAAATTAGTCAAAAAATGGGAGCAATTTTCCACATCACCTGGGTTGGTGGTTGTTTGGGCAGGGAGGGGGTGGGCTTGAGGAGGGCGGTTATGGCTGCCAAGAGGGGTTGGGTAGAGAGAGAGAGAGAGAGAGAGAGAGATTCTTTTTAGTTTTAAATTTTTTAATGTTTTATTTTTATTTTTATTAGTTTTAATTATTAGAATATTTAATTATTTTTATTTGGAGGTGGGCTTCATTGGCCATGTCACCCTTGGTGGATAATGATACATGTGTATGAAATTACAAAAACACCCATGCCACGTCATCATAGTTAACAGATTTTTAGATGGAGTTGACGGCAGGGGCAAAGTGAGTCACCAAACCACGGTCAAGCGGGGTAAATGGGCCACTTTAAATTTTGGGGGACAAAGTGAGATTTGACCAAAGTTTCAGGGGCACTACAGTAAATAAGCCTAACATCAAATTCTGAGTTTAGCTGTTTTGAGAAATCTTATTAGAAACTTACAAACGACAATATTCACAATAAGCCAACAAGTTTACTCAAAGAAATTACTCAAAAGAAAATTGCTTAGTTAAGCGAGTCACAGTATCTGTTGCTTTCTAGACACGGTGGAGAAAATAAATGTCTTAAGCTAGTCGAATGACCATTAATGTGAAAACTTGACTCTAAATTTCCTGCTAGACACGGTGGGAGCTTGACTCTAATTTGGTCTTCAACATTCTGTTCTATATATGAGTATCGTAGCGTTTCTTCTTTCTCATGCATGCATTCATGTAAACAAAACACTTTCGATCAAAAAAAAAAAAAAAAAACTTGGTTTCTGATTTGCTCTGTTTTTACAAAAGGGATGGAGCACTCACGCACTACTCATAGTAGGCTGATTTTGTTTACATTCCTTCATCATGGGTTCATTCTTTTATGCATGAGCATGAGCGTCTTTGGAATCTGCAACTCTACCCAGTGCCAGTGGACCAGTGGTAATGCTTCTGGAAATGAAACTGATCGTGTGGCACTGCTGGACTTGAAGAAAAGAATCACTCAAGATCCTCTCCATGTCATGAGCTCGTGGAATGATTCCATTCATTTCTGCAGTTGGGTTGGCGTTACGTGCAACAATTCCACCAAAAGAGTTGTGATTTTGAACCTGAGTTTTCAAAAACTGGTGGGATCCTTACCGCCTTCTATTGGAAATCTTACTCACCTTACTGAAATCAATCTGATGAACAACAACTTCAGTGGTGAAATTCCTCAAGAAATGGGTCGTCTACGAAGCCTGCAATATCTCATGCTGTATTAAAATTCCTTCAGCGGCAAAATTCCAACTAACATATCGCACTGTACCCAACTAAGGGTGTTGGATCTTCGAATCAATGCGATTACTGGGTCGATTCCCGACAACCTCAGATCATTGATGAGTTTAATCACCTGGAACTTTCTCGCAACAATCTCACTGGAACCATCCCAAATTGGATTGGAAATTTTTCATCTCTAAAAGGCCTTTTTCTGGCTGGCAACAATTTTCATGGAAGCATACACAGTGAGCTCGGGCGTCTGACAAGCTTGGAGGTATTCTCGCTAGCAAGGAATAATCTGTATGGTATTATTCCTTCTTCAATCTATAATATTTCTTCCATACACAATTTTAGTGTTTCTGCCAACCAGTTCCATGGAGAGCTGCCACGAAATCTAGGCATTAATCTTCCTAATCTAGAAATTTTTTACTGTGGTGGCAACAAATTCACAGGAACTGTTCCCGCATCGTTGTTAAATTCTTCTAGACTTCAGTTCCTTGATTTTCCTTCTAATGGTTTCACTGGGACACTCCCTGCTGAAAATCTTGGAAGCTTGCGAAGCTTAGTTAGCCTAAACTTTGGTGAGAATAGTTTGGGAAACAGGAAAACTGATGATTTGAATTTCCTCAGCTTCTTGGCTAATTGTACTAGCCTAGAGATGTTGGATCTTTCTAGTAATCAATTTGGAGGAGAATTTCCACGATCCATAGCCAACCTTTCTACCCAACTAAAATATCTTTATTTCGGGGGCAATTTAATCCATGGAAGCATTCCTGACGACATTGGAAATCTTGTAAACTTAACCATGTTAGCACTGGGCTTTAACCATCTAACTGGTACAGTCCCAGATGGAATTGGGAGGCTTCAAAAGTTAGTGGGACTGTCTTTGAATGATAACAAATTTTCTGGACCAATAGCGTCCTCTCTGGGTAACTTGACTTCATTGACAAAACTGTACATGTCCAACACCAGGTTTGAGGGAAGTATACCTCCAAGTCTTGGGAATTGCCAAAGTCTACTCGAACTCAACCTTTCTTATAACAATATAACAGGCACCATACCTAGAGAGTTTGTCGAAGTTTCGTCCCTTTCAATTTCTTTGGACATTTCTCAAAATTATTTAACTGGTTCGTTACCATCTGAAGTGGGTGATTTGGTAAATCTTGTGGAGCTGGATGTTTCAGGAAATAAGTTATCAGGTGAAATCCCCACAACCCTCGGCAGTTGTATTATGTTGGTGCACCTGCATTTGGAAGGTAATGAATTTGAAGGAACAATTCCCCAATCTTTTAAAAGTTTAAGAAGCTTGGAAGAAATAGATATTTCACACAACAACTTATCTGGGCAGATTCCTAAATTTCTAGAAAAATTGAAGTTCCTTAAGCACCTCAATCTTTCTTATAATGATTTTGAGGGTGAATTGCCTAAAGAAGGGGTCTTTTCAAATGCAAGTGCTCTCTCAATTATTGGAAACAATAGGCTATGTGGTGGCTCCCCAAAATTACTTCTACATGCATGCTCCATCAAAAAGTTCCATTCATCTCAATGACTACTTGCCCCGAAGGTAATCATTCCTGTAGCTTGTGCACTTGCGTTCATAATCGCTTTGTCATGCTTCCTCATTGCTCGTTCAAAGGTGAAAAAGTCAAGAGGTGGACCTGTAGCTTCACATTCTTATAAGGGTTGGAAATCAGTCTCTTACTTAGAACTCGTTCAATCAACTGGCGGGTTCTCTGTGGACAACCTGATTGGTTCGGGAAGTTTTGGTTCTGTTTACAAAGGAGTACTTCCTACCGATGGGAGGGTAGTTGCTGTTAAGGTATTAAACCTTCAACAACAAGGAGCTTCCAAGAGCTTCATTGATGAATGCAAAGCTTTAAGAATCATACGACATCGTAATCTTCTCAAGATCATAACCGCATGCTCGAGCGTTGATACTCAAGGTAATGACTTCAAGAGTCTAGTGTTCGAGTTCATGGAAAATGGAAGTCTAGACTCATGGTTGCATACAAGAGATGATGATCAATCTCAAAGTAAGAGACTGAGCCTTATCCAAAGGCTCAATATTGCAATTGACGTTGCTTCTGCATTAGATTATCTCCACCACCGTTGTGAAACAACCATTGTTCATTGTGATCTAAAGCCAAGCAATGTTCTTCTTGGTGAAGATATGGTAGCCCATGTTGGTGACTTTGGTTTAGCAAGGTTCCTCTTGGAATCATCTGATAGTTCCTCCCAAAGTCGAACCGTTTCTGCTGGGCTAAAGGGTTCCATCGGTTACATTCCTCCAGGTATGAGTTTCTACCATTCTCTTCCTAATAAGTTAATCGCCATCTCAAATTTGTTTTTGACAATATCAAAGTGATCAAGGAGTTGATTTTTTTTTTTTTTTGAATAGAAACTTATATATTCAAAATAGAGACAGTAACCACAGAAAAGAGAAAACACAGGTGGATAAGGAATCCACGGGGAAACAAAAACAGGGAGCCTCAGCTCCCACAAGGAACCAAGCCTGGAAAGGAGAAACAAAACAGCCAAGAAAATACAAACACCATAACACGAAACAGGGAAACAAGAAGGTCATCACTTCACAGCCGCACACAAGTCGCGACTAATAACAGAGGCATTCAAATCCTTAAAAGCATTGGTGACGGAAGCCCATAAAGCAGCCCAAAACTTCACTCTATCCCAGAGTTCATCCACCCCCGCCCCCTTATAGTCCTCGAAAATCCTTTTATTCCGTTCAAACCACAAATTCCAGAAAAGAGCCTGTAAAAGGCAACCCCAAAGGACTTTAGCCTTTCTCCCTTTGCCCAGCGCAACAAAATTGGAGGAAAATAACTGAAAACAACCTTTAGGAGTAACCCAGACAGCTCCAACTTCCTTCAGCAGTAACCACCATATCTGAATCGAATAAGGACAATGAATGAACAAATGATCCACACACTCCCCATCAGAATAACATAACACACACCAATGGGGGGATAAGCACATAAAAGGACGATGTCTCTGCAAGAGATCGCAGGAATTAACTTTTCCAATAACAGCTTGCCAAACGAGAACCTTAACCTTTGGAGGAGTTTTACTTTTCCAAATCAGATTGTATGGGGGAAAACTCTCCACAGACCCGTTATCTTGAATGAAGGAATAGAAAGAGTGGCAAGAGAACAACCCTGATTGATCTAACTTCCATCTTCTGTAATCCCTCCTAGAGGGGTTAATCCTAACTTCATCAAGGATAACCAGCAGCCTAGTCACCTCGTCAAATTCCCCCACCGAGAGATTTCTTCTAAAACCAAGATCCCAACTGTGAGGAAACACACCGTGACTCACAAATGCAGAAATGTTGGCATTCTGTTTGCTGGACAGATTGAAAAGTCTGGGAAAAACCTCTTTGAGGACACCCCCCCTGCTCCAATCATCCTCCCAAAATCTCACCTTGTCCCCGTTACCCACCACAAGGTCACAGCCAAGAAGAAACACTGGGTAACCACGAGAAATATTATTCCACGGACTACGACAAGAACTACGCAACGGAATGCTAACGTTCCAACCATTGGCACTCTCCCCATAGATGCTACTAATCACCTTGTGCCAAAGTGACTCAGGTTCTTTGGGAAACCGCCACAGCCATTTGGAACACAACACCTTGTTTCTTGAGTTTAAAGACCCCACCCTAGGCCACCGTTGCATTTTGGTTTTCCAACAATCTCCCACTTAACCAAGTGAGAGGACTTCCTATCGTCCAAGCCCTCCCACAAGAAATCTCTCATCAGCTTCTCAACAGTCTTCACAATACGACTTGGCATTTTGAAAAGCGACAAGTAATAAATGGGGATACTGCTTAAGACGGCCTGAATCAAAGTTAGCCTGCCGCCTTTGGATAAACAAGCCTTTTTCCATTTTTGCAGCCTTTTATCAACCCTCTCCACTACTGGGTTCCAGAAACTAAGGGCTCTGGGGTTCCCACCAAGGGGGAGACCCAGGTACAAGGTAGGCCAGATTCCCAGCTTGCAGCCCCAAACCTCAGCCAACCCAGAAACAACCTCCTCATTATGATTGATGCCTACTAAAGAACATTTCTCCTTATTAATCCTCATACCTGAGATGAAACAGAACAGGTCAAGTATCTCCAGTAGATTATACCA
>NW_018925845.1:7550-29248 GCF_002207925.1 Prunus avium | reverse complement strand
TATCGTAAGCAACTTTTGTTTCTTTCTCTTTTGTTGTAAGTATTTAGAATGGTTGGAACTTTTCTAGTCTTAATATTCTGATATCCTCTCTCTCTCAGGGGTGACAAGGGAGACAGTATAAGAGCATCTTATGTGCATTTTCTGGATGTGTTGAAGAGGACTGCTGCTGTGGGAGAGATCACTAGAAAGTTTTCCACAAACGAGAACACTTTCACAGTGGGAGGGTCATATGCTATTGATCTTCTGACTGTAGTGAAAGCTAAGCTCAACAATCATGGAAAGCTGGGGGCCCTCCTGCAGCATGAGGTCATACCAAAGTCGTTGCTGACAATATCTGGGGAGATCGACACCAAGGCCCTGGACAAAAATCCCAGGTTTGGAGTGGCCATTGCCCTCAAGCCGTGATTTTTAGGCGTTAATGATGCCTTGCTGGAACGTAATACCTGGTTCAATTTTTTGGCTGGCTCTCGAGAGGAGCACTTAATAATTAGTTTCCACAGAAACATGTTTCCTGGTCCTTGATCAATGTGGATGGATTGTTTGATGCTCGGGCTCAATCGTGGTCTTCTTTTGTTCTTTTTCTCTATATTCTTTTGGCTTATAACTGTAGGTCCCTAAGGCGTTGCATATTCTAGTCTCCTTGTATGGAGAAACCTTAGAATTCTGATTGATAGAGAATTTTTTTACATATGTTGTGCCAGGTGATATGCCACTTGTCTGTTTGAAAGAATCCACCTGCCGAGAGTAACTCCAATGGTTTTTATAAATGCAAAATTGATCATGCCAACAAACTATACGTTGCCCCAGTTGGGGTTGTTTCTTTCTAGTTTCTCATAAGGCCTTTATCTCAATTATGTGGCATTAGCATATTTCATGCGCTGAATCTTTAGCTCGATTTTAAACGGCTTTTGGGCCAAGTTCATCATGTAATGACAGTAAATTTGGCGCTAGGCATATTTGAGTTGATGTAACAATACATGCATACCAGATAAAATTACGTTTGGGAATGCAGTATAATTACTCTTTTATTCTTGCCCTTTTTATCCCTTTAACAATGAGCTTGCCAAGGTCAAATTCGACTAAACCTAAGCCCGACCTAGAATTTGGTTAGGCTCACCCTCAAGTCCTTACTTCGCTGGGTTGTAACTTACACCAGCCATCCTTTCGCAAAATAAATAAAAGTTTTACTGATCTCAACTATTTTGGAAATTTGGAGGGTCATATGCTATTGATCTTCTGACTGTAGTGAAAGCTAAGCTCAACAATCATGGAAAGCTGGGGGCCCTCCTGCAGCATGAGGTCATACCAAAGTCGTTGCTGACAATATCTGGGGAGATCGACACCAAGGCCCTGGACAAAAATCCCAGGTTTGGAGTGGCCATTGTTGAATAAATACAATAATAATGAATGAATAAATAAACTAGGATACTGATACAAGTTAAAACTCTTTGTTGTCATCGTTTCAAGTGTTAGGTGAAGACTCAAAGCAATTTGTTCAGAACAGCTAGGGAGAGTTGCGTTGCAAACTGCCGTGCACAATGCATTCTAAATTTCATAATACAGATATTTTATCCTTGGCAGCCGAGAGCCATCTACACAGTCGGATCAGCTGTCAGCCGTAAGCTGTGCCTAGCTGACTGAGAGCAAGGGATTTGCAGAGTGGGACATATCTACGGAGTATGAGATGGGTGAACTAGACAAATTTAAGTAGAGGGTTGAACGAGAGAGCTAGAAAGAAATGAGTAGTAGGATCTGTTACTTGACTAGAATAATATAATCCTACAAAAAGTTGAATTTTGCCTGAGAAGGCAACAAAAATCCCAAAAAGCTTGGGATGAAAAGAAAACAAATCATACCAAGTTAGGATCTCAATAAACAGCAAGGAAATGATCCAACAGGGAACTGAATATTATATGATACAAGCGCAGTAACAGAGGTGAAAACTAAACAACGAGTTTCAGAAGGCAAAACATACAACGACGCATCAATGGCACATAAATCAGCGTTATTCTCCAATCCTAATACCACTAGGCGAAACTACTTATAGATTGAGTAAAGCAAACACAATTACTTATGCAGACTGATTATACAGTACCAAGATTTGCTAATTCAAGATCATTTTGAAGCTACAACGAATCCACGAGACTATAAAGAAATGCTCACCTCAAAGACAAATTTTGTTTAAATTTTCAAGAGCATAAAGCACTCATCATTTGACAGTAATAGGAACATGCCACAAGACATGTATAATTTTACTATGATAGAAGAAACGAGAAAATAATCAACCACTTCAAGTGAGTAATGTATAATCTTTACTAAGACGGAAGGGGCGAGCTTGTTGGACAAACTTAGAACCAACTGTAACGCAGAGAACAGAACATGAAAAATAACCTTTGATGGCTCCAAAAACTGAAACACCTTACACATTATTATTCTACAGTATCTATAAGAACAATCAAACCCACATACATCACATCACGGATTCACTGCCTATAATGTAATGACAGCTCAATCTCATACTAAAATGGAAGTAAGCGAATTCACTCACGTTCATTCGTTTACCTTCATTTTAGTATGATATTGAGCTGTCATTACATTATGTGCAGTGAATCCGTGATGTGATTGCACACACACAATTCGGAGTCAAGATATCTATCTGTATTCTACAGTAGCTAAACCAATGTCAAATCAAGTCCTAGAGTAACCAAAATCTCAATCGGAAGGCAAAATCATCAATGCAGCAAAAACCCTAGTCCATATGCAATAACAAGGCCTATATTACATTTTAGATTCACCCCTTCCCTCTTCTCATATACAAGACCAAGCATATAACACTGCTATTGAACACAATAAATATACCACCCTTGATTTGGAATAAAATATGTATGATGCAAATAAAAAACTATCAGCAGAGAAATCACAAACCAGCAATCAATCAAAATCAGAGCATATAATATAGGCATAAATAAATAAATAAATCCAAAAACTATTTCCAGGAATACCATAGCATAGAAAAAGAGGGCAAAATCCATGTCTCAAAAGATCCTCAAAGAGATCATTAAACGCCAAATCCATCAATGCATAATGAAAATTCAGGTGCTTACAATAAAAGCTCATTTGACTGTCGCTAATCTTACTAACAAAAACACAAACCAAAATGAAATCAATCAACGTTCTGCATGATATCCTCAGCTGTGAACTTGGTGCCCTTGTCCTTGTCCGCAGCGGCGCGACCCTTGGCCTTGCGGTCGAGCAGAGACTTGCGGTCCTTGTCGATCCTGAGCTTGGTGATGACCACCTTGGATGGGTTGATGCCGACGTTGACCGTGGAACCGTTGACCTTCTCTCGGGTGATCCGCTCGATGTGGATGACCCACTTGCGGCGATACACCTGGACAACCTTGCCTTCGCGGCCCTTGTAGGTCCCGCGCACCACCTGGACCTCGTCGTCCTTGCGCACCGGCATGGAACGGGCGTTGTGCTTGGCGCGGAGGTCTGAGGAGAGGGGCGCGCTCATCAACACCCGCCGCACGCTCGACGGCGCGGTGAAGTGAGCCTTGCGGTTCTTCCGCCTAGAGCTGGTGACGCGGGGATTGTACTTCATTTTCGCTCTCCTAGGGTTTGGCTATGGTTTTTTCTGGCTGTGTTTATAAAGGGTAGATTTGAGCAGACGACGTCGTTCTAGTAGGTTTTCGGTCTGTGCGTTGGTCACAACTGGTGATATTGGGCCGGATGAACATGAGGCCCGCATTTGGCTATGGGTTCTACTAGCTGGTCTGAGGCCTTTGTTTCGAACACAGTACCAGATATTATTGGGCCCACAGAGACCCACTTAAGCTTCGTTTCGAACTCGTATGTGGAGCAGTTGTCCAATTGAATAGCCCGATCTCGTCATTGTTAAGTTCCCTAAACATAGGACGTGGCGCCATTTTAACCCAAATTCGTCGTGTTTAATTTCACCTTCCAAACGTGGCCTTCACTGTCCATTTCCATTGTGTGTTTCTTTGCCAATTTTCCATTGTTCAAACCCTTCTATTCTATGTATTGATATTTTTGCTTCTGTTGATGGTATGTTGTGTGTAAGATGAACATTGTGTATTAAGTTAGAAGGCTAAAACGTCTTACCATTAGGCCCCGTTTGGTAGGCTAGACTGGATTGGATTGGATTAATCTTTCTATATTAGACTGGACTGGTTGGGATATAACTGGATTTTAAGCAGTTTTTTTGTACAATATATGGCCAAGCATTCCCAAGCCAATCCAAGCAAAGGGAAGGGAGTCCTACATCGACAAAACACAAGACGAGGGGACTCTTCCTCACTTATAAAAGAAGACCCCTCTCCTTCAAGAAAAGAGAGAGATTTGGGCAGGCTACTAGGGCTCCATATGGTTCACTGGGGCCTCATGGGCTTACCCAAGAGCCCACTTAAAAGCCCACGGATCATATCATATCCTCAGCCTTCAACCTTCAGCCTTCGGCCCCCAGCCTTCGGCCTTCGGCCTTCAACCTTCGGCCTTCGGTATTCTTCCTCTTCTCCTTGAGTCTAAACCTATGTGCAATGTATACTCACATTATCGTAATGAGAACATACTTCTCCATGGACGTAGCCCATTATTCGGGTGAACCACGTACATTTGTCTTCTGTATGCATGCCTATTTACTTACCGAATGCTCTCGCATACTGAGGGTCCTCACCTTCAACATCCACGCAGTTGTTTGGTGCAGTAACAACAAGTTGAGATTCTCTAGACTGACACAAAATTTGTAGAATAAAAGAATTACAAATAAATGTCTAAAATTATAATAATGCATACAAATATACCCAATTCGCATATCCAAGAACAATCATAATTTTCACAAAATCGACACAAACAATGATATGCAAAATATTTCATTTACAAAAACAAAACAGAAGAAATATATTATTTGCGTTGAGATATGATACTGAACTACTGAGAAATCACAAGAAATGAAAACAAAAATATATCTGAACTCAATGTTTCCTTTAGATTGTCTTTTCATTGCAATTTTTTCTCAGGAAACAAACACAAAGAGAGAGAGAGAGAGAGAGAGAGAGAGAGAGCATACGCCAAGCGATTCTTATAATGGAAAAGCTTGGCCAAATCAACGGGAAGCGGCAACGATATGCGCGACGCACTCTTACTGTAGTTCCTCCATGCCTTGGTCTGCGCAACGCCGATGTTGCTGCAATTCTCAAAGAGGAGGAGAAAGAAGGGGTCAAACCAAAGGAGGCGCTCGCTCTCGCAAGACAACGCGGCTTCTAAACCCACATCTGGGCTTGGGTTTCATAACCTTAGTTATTTGGGACTTGGATCCAGAGGTCCATATCCAGTCTGAGATACATTTAAGCCCACCAAAGAATGGTTAGGATCCATGTCCATTTTAATTAGAAATATCTCATCCAATCCAGCCCACCAAACAGGGCCTTAGTATACTAAACTCTAACCCTATTAACTAAATGCATGTATCACTATTAACCAAATGCATGTATTCATTTTTACATTTTTCCTATACTAGTAATTTTTGTGTGTGACCGCCACTGAATTGACTCCAATAAAAGTAACAAACTCCATAATAATATTGACTTGTTATATGTATTATGGATACAGTAATGCTCCGGGCACCAACTATTATACCAACATTTCAATACCAACTGATGTGGCATATGATATGGCAATCCATGTCACTTGCCACATCATCTATTCTAACTTGCTTAACTTTCTATTTTTCGTCTATTTTTTTTATTTTTTATTTTAATCTATGAGTCCTAATAGTTCAAGAGTCCCTGCAGCAACAACTTCCTCTATAGCATCAACGTCGTTGCTATTATATAGTCTCTCAGGCCGCAGCATCTCCTCTTCATAGTGGAGATGCGGCCCGTCATAATTCCATTGTTCTTCCTCCATATAGGATTACCATTTTTATTTTGCCCCAAATGTTAAAAGGGGTGTTTTTGGTGGCTGAAAGTTCCTTCATATATTAATTACAATAGAGACATCAAGTAATATAGTGCTAGGGGCCTTCTCCAATGCGAACTCGTTGCGAACTTTTGTTTTTAACCGTTGGATGGCTTGTGTGGCTTTATTTTCTTTCTTTTTCGCTCTTCTTCCAACAGTTAAAAACAAAAGTTCGCAACGAGTTCGCATCTTAGAGTTCGCATTGGAGAAGCCCCCTATAGTGCTATATTACTTTGTTGATGATGAAATTACTATGCAAGAGTTATTTAAGCACCCTTGGCATTGGGACATCTACACATGGACCCAAAAAAAAAAAATGTTGATTATGTTTACAAAGCTTGTATCTTACAATGAATATGAATCTCAAGTTGTTAATTGTGTATTCCAATTGATTCAATCAAGAGTTTTAATATGACTTAAATAACCCATAATCAAATTATTATGGGCCGATGAGTTGGATTCAAGATTGATGGTTGGGGAGTGGATTGTGGTGGTTACTTCACAATAGCAACTGCGTCGTTGTGGTTATGGAGGAGGAATGTGTTGCAGGATTCTTGAACTATGGAGATTCAAAGACTAAAATAAAAATAAGTAAATAAAAGAACTAATAAAGAAAAGAAAAGATAAAAAATTAAGCAAGTTAAAAATAAATGATGTGTGCAAATGACATGAATTGTCATGTCACATGCCACATCAATCGGTGCTCGTAACATTATTGTTATGGATATAACATGAAAGCGAATTCATCTTTCCGAATAGTATTTCCATTATTTCGATTGATTGCATGAATGACTGATATAGCAATAACATTATTCTTCTGCATTGACTCTTTTTCTTTGGAAAACAAATCCAAATTGTAAAGAATTCCATTTTTGCAAACTTTGCTTAATTTCATGCTGCCGCATGTCACATGCAATGTGAGTCACTTAATAAACAATAAGAAATTTAAAAAAATAAAAAACCATCAATACGTGTAATTATTTGTTTGAATACAAAAATTCCATATACGTTTTCATGATCACGAAGCAAAGCGGCAGAATTCACAATTTTTTCGCTGACATACTTGAAACTTTCACCACATGCAAATGCCATGCCCCAATAAGCCAGTCTTTCAGTAGAAGGAAAGCCCTCTAGAAGTTCCTAGTGATCTAGAGCAATTTAAAAGGGTGTTCAAATCAGATATTTCTTAAATCAGACGTTCCTACCAAAACAGAATTTCGGTCTGCAACCATACATACGATTTTTATTTTTTATTTTTTTTATTTTTTTATAAATATGCATTGAAGGAAAAGGAATGAATATTTGGCATGCATTTATGAGTGATCACATGCACGCCATAAATATTCAACCCTAACGAAGCAGCAGGGAATTCTTTACCCTTTCAAAAAAAAAAAAAAAGAGGGGTAAAAACCCTAATGGCATTTAAAGCTGCATCAATAAAAAACGGGTTCAAAAATCAAAACTGTGTTTCTCAAGGTGAGAGAGAAAGAGAGAGAGGAAGAGTAGCTAAAGGCAATATGAGGGGTTGGAAGAACTTGGGGATTGTTGAGACCATCTATGAAGAAGAAGACTATGAGTTCTCCTCCTCCTCTCCTTCTCTCTCCCCAGCCCTCTCTTCTCCTTGCACTCCTCTGCATTCTAGAGTAGAATCATGGTATTTCATCTCTCTTCTTTTCCTTTATTTACATATTTTCAAAATCTAGTTTTTATATATATATAGTTTTGTGTGTTTCTTAGGTCTCGGGCAACAGGGCACAAAGCAGAAGTATTGATTCGAGTTCAGGGAAAATGTTTCCACCTACACAAGGTTTGTCAATTATAAGTTTGATACTTCTTTTTTTTCGATCTTGTGTGCCTTTTGTAATTTTTTTTACATGGGTTTTTTTGTATTTTGAGAGATAGGTAAAAGAGGAAATTTTTTTGACAGCCATTGGAGAGAAAAGGATGAAATTATGTTTATATTGGGTGGGATACATTGTCCTCCTGCGAGGTTGAACAATTAGAATCTGAAATTGGGATGTTTGGCCTATTTGGTTTGTTAAAATTGGGAAATTTTAGGGCAAAAGTTAAAATACTTTGGTTATATTGGTTGGGATCGAAATCTTGACCTAAAAACTATAGTCATTGTGGGTAAAGTGGCAAGAGATAAGCCTCCATTGATTTTATGTGATTTATAGACATGTATATGGAAGCTGCTTTATATATTAATCTTGCAATAAAAACTGGTTGATATTTTATAAAAAAATCAAACTGCTTCCTGAAGAGCACAAAGCACCAAAAGAGGAGTTTTGATACCTTTATGTGGATTGAGCAAATTCTATATTTAAGTGGTTGTTGTATCCTATAGGATCCCGAGCCTCTGCATTTGTGAAATACAGATAAATGCGTAGTCTTTAAATGTAGAGAATTCGGGATCCGTATGCCATATATATATTCAAAATAAATATTTTCTTAAGAACTTTAAATTCATTATAGTTGAAATGGTTTAATTAACAGGTCGATTTAATAATACAAGTGAATTTAAAATAATAATAATATGTCAATGTTTTTGTTTGGTTTTCATGTCTTGTCCATTTGAATTCAGAAACGTATAAATGCTACTTATTTTCCAATCAATGACATCCATAAATACTTTTTTCATTTTCTGTTCATTCATAGGATGCACTCACATCAAGAAGCACATATTTAAAACGTCAACTAACCGATTTCGTATCGGACTTCACGCTGCCTCTGAACATTTCGGCCGAAACGTTCACTCTCGTGGCCGAATTCTGTTACGGAGCCCACCTCGTCATAACGCTGTTAAACCTCGCGGCTCTAAGGACAGCCGCGGAGTTGCTTGAGATGACGGAGAGTAACGGTGACGGCGATGACAACTTGCTCCAATTAACGGACACCTACTTCCGTCAAGTAGTAGCCGTTAATAGAGATTACGCATCCGTTGTCTTCCGTTCGTGCCTATCCTTGCTTCCCGAAGCAGAAACGGCGGCGTTTCTTTTAAGTGGGTGCATTGAGGCGTTCGCTCTGTCAAATGACGGTGAAGGCGGTGCTGATTGGTTGAACGAGGTTATAACGGTGTGTCCCGACGATTTTCAAATAGTCGCCGAGGCCATTCAGCGCAGTTTTGGGAACCACGACGTCGTTTATAAGCTCGTAGATCTTTATCTCGTGGTAAGGCAATCAATCATTTTATGTTTTTCTTCGTCCTTTGTAACTTGCAAGTGTCAATTTAGCCACGCATTTATGCCATTTTGTTTTTGCTGAGAGCTACTAGTCAAAATTGAATCTAAATATTTAAACCTACATATAATTAACTGAATTGTTTAAAATGAATAATTTTGCCTGGTTAGATATATAAAATATGGTCAATGGGTTTACCTTAGTGGTTGAGGTCTTCCCCTCCACCCATAGCACCCGTCCGAATCTCAACGATGCTAATTGACCCCCCTCTCCCATAATGTAGATCGCTGAATTAAAAAAAATAAAAATAAAGTGTCATTATCCTTTGTCAATAGTTTTATTATTATTATTATTTTTTATAATTAAAATTTTGCATATTATTCTTGTTAATAGATCAATTTCATTAGACATGCACTCTTATTTTCTTTTCATTTTTTGATTACTTATATTTTAATTTATTCAAAATGAAAAGACACGAATTAAAAGTTATTTTATATGATTCTTTTCTTCACAGAGATACGGTGGAAAAATTACAGAGGACGAGAAAACTCAAATATGCAGCTCCATTGACTGTAGCAAGCTCTCACCACAAGTCCTCCTGGATGCAGTCCAAAACCCCATAATGCCCCTACGGTTCATAGTCCGAGCCATGTTGATTGAGCAGCTCAACACTCGCCGCACCATTATCTCGGCAGCAGCAGCAGCTGATCACACCCAAATCCAACCTCATGATCATCATGACAACAAAAAATTAATAGAGCCGGCCGGCGAGGCCACGACTCTAGGCTCTCTCCTCCAGCGCGACAAAATGCTGCGCCAATCCGGGCAGCTGAGGGCCACAATGGCTGCCACGAGCTCGCGGATACAGAGCTTGGAGGAGGAGCTCAATGGCATGAAGAAGCTGTTGGATGAATGTCACGAGAAGCAAGAAAATAGTATATTATTAGAGGACGGGCGTATGTCTGCGAGCTTTCATTATGGCACTAACGAGAATAGCAATAAGATAACAAAGGGTGACAAAGCATCTGCTTCTTCGGCTAGTTTTCGGATTCTTTCTGGTAAAGGATCAGCAGAGAGAAGTGAAGGGACTAGCAATTGGTCTTCTTCTTGTAAAGGGACACCGAGGTCGACGAAGAAAATCAGCGAGAGGTTGATAAATGGATTGAAGAAGGCGTTTAGGGTTTCGGGTTCTGCTAAAGAGGCTGCCTCTAAGGACAAGATCACAAGGCATGGAGGAGATATTGGCTATAATAAAGATGGAGCTATTGTGATCCAATAGGGTTTAGGATCCGGTAAATTACCTGTCATTTTTTCGTAGCTGATCAAGGAGAAATTATTGTATAATACGTTACTACTTTTCCTCTCGGGGATTTTTATTGATAATTTTAGGATTTTTATTGTATGATACATGATACCTTTCCTCTCGGGGAAGCTCAATTTTTATGCATATCTCTTCTTGGGCGTTACCATTTTCTAAATTTTTTCCTTTCGAATGGTCTTTCTGGACTTGTCCTTAATATCTGCTCATTTCCTTTGGATTAGCATTTCCTATTTACATACTAATCATAGTTTGGTATATGTCCCAAAAGATTTCTTTATGTTTTTAATGAGCCATTTCTAAATGCGTCAATCTGTGATTCATAGAAATGAGGAATGGGGTGCCTACTGGTTTTTTATTTTCCCCTTGGGAAGCGTATGTTGAATATAATGAAGGAAAATTTGGAAAGAAGGCTAATTGAGGAGCCTCGATCTCTACAACTTTAACTTAAAACCCTGATAGGGATTTAAGACTAGTTATTTTCATTTTTTTTATTCATTGACCTCTCACATAGCTTACAACTGAAACTCCCACGCCTAAGGGACCTAACAAACAAAAGAAAAGACATAAAGTTAAACAACAATCGCGTACGCAAATAGGAAAAGAGGGAAATAACACTATCTGCATAATTCATGTTTGACGAGTAGGATAAGAGGATTAGCTTGGATTAATCACATTCACAAAAAGAGAGCCAGCAACAACTAGTGGCTTCTATGTCAATTACCACCAAACCTCGCAAACATACAAAAATGTCAATTTAAGGTACTCACTCGCGCCAAATGTTTTGTGCCACTTTTGATAGGGACAAGTTTGGTCGACTTGTCATTTAGGTTTATCTTTTTTTCGTAAATACCACGAAGTATCCTCACACTCGAATGATGAAATTAATCCTCGCTCGGAATTTGACTTGTCTCTAATCACTAAGTGTTCCAACGGGTTTCGAACCCAAGGCCCATTCACGTCTGCTTTTGATTA
Organism: Prunus avium; assembly: GCF_002207925.1. The sequence continues at coordinate 17,796 of NW_018925845.1, read as the reverse complement.
TAAATCAACGAAAACCTGAACCAAGTGTCAAGTGAGTCAAGTGACGATGACTATGGGGTATTGGGGTAGGCAGCATTGCGCGACATCATTGGTGGCGCTGACTATGCGAATCACTGGATCACACAGACGGCGGATAGGAGGAGCGGGCACGACAGTGCGTAACAGATGTGTGCTTTGGATAATATATTACGTACAATACAAATAGATTCTTGGCGGGGGTGGGCCTTGTTTTTGGCTACACGTAAGGGCTGAAAGTGATTGATCTTGGCCGTGTGTTTTTTCTTCTTTTTTAAAGTTGCTGGCTGACATTTGATGGTAAAGTTGCAAATAATTATTCACCAAATAGAAGTGAGAAATTATTTAATTTAGGTACCCATCACAAAACATTATTTACTATTATGTTTTATCTCACACATTATTGATATCGATTATTTAATTATAATATCGTAATAACACATTTGACGTGACCTCATGAAAAACCATTACAAAACCATTATTTATGAAAGGGGGCTGGGGGGGTAAAACCCCAAGAACACACAGCAACTACTCACTACAGACCAACTGAGTCATAGTGACTCCAAGCAAATCATCAACAATGCTAGAGCCAATCCAACTCGGAGCCATATCAAGAAAACAAACACCGAAGATCAGATTGTAGCTCCATTAAGCAATTACTGTCAGCAACCACATTTCTTTCTCTATAAAATGTGTTGAAGAGCACAGGTATCAAGCTTTCCCATAAACTCCAGCAACTTGAAGCCAGAGACGCAATCTTAAAAAACTGACAAAGAATATGGAAGGGACGTGTACCCCACGGAGTCCCACTGGACTACCAAAGAAACAACACGTGTAAAATCTTTGCCAGTAAAAAACACGTGGCGAATTATAACTGGTCTCAAGCATAGTATAAGAGCGCGTGGGACTACACTTCCTTCGCTCGATAAAGCAGTGCAGCAGAACTACGTCTCTCTTTGAGCTCTCTGTCTCATCTCCTACAAGCCTGTCTACAAGTAGAGAAGAGAAGCTCAGAAATGGAAGCAGAGCCGTTGGTCTCAACAATACGTATCTCGCTAACCAACCACTTCCTCTCGCGCACAACCAGTCAACCTCCCTCTCCATGTGAGCCCTCCACGGCTCTCTAATTTTACCAAAGCACTAAAAAAATCCAAAAGCACAAACGTACGTTATTAAAAAGCCGGGTTGTTGAACAATTGCTTGCTTGTGATCTTGTCGTTTTGATAATTCATGAGTGCGGTGGTGAAAGGACCGCGACCGTTGATTTATAGCCCGCCGCGGGGCGCTGAATCTGGACCGTTGGGGGTGCCGTCATTGTCGGCGGCGAAGATAGGGTTCTTTAGGGTGAAGGGAAGCAATGCGATTGCATCCAGGTTTTTGAGACCGATTAAGGCAATGGAGGACTCTAGCGTTTCTTTGAGGAATGATTGCGCCGCCATTTCTGGTACCACTCTCTTCAATTTAATGGAGGACTCTAGCGTTTCTTTGAGGAATGATTGCGCCGCCATTTCTGGTACCACTCTCTTCAATTTCAAGTTCTCTCAGTTTTTTTCTTAAAATTTGATGCCAGTTGTAATGTTTGGCTTGCATTGTGGAATCAACATATATATCCTTTTGGATTTGGGCATTTTGCTGTTTCAATTTAGATTCAGGAGTTTTGAATGTGGCTCTCTGTTTTATTTAATTTTTAAAGATATGTTTGGTATTTCGTAAATTACTTTTTCTTTTTGGCCTTGAGCCTTGGGTGAGAATTGAGTGGACGAGAAAAGTAGATTCTAGGGCAAAATTCCCTTGTAACAGCAAAATTGACTTCTTCTTTTTTTAATAATTACGTTTTTGAATAAAATGGAGGAGGAAGGTGGGTTAAATCATTGGTTATGGACTCATACTTTGTTTGTTTTTATGGTGGGCTGAGTCTTAGTGCTTGTTAGTGATTAGTGATTAGTTTATAATTTCTTCTTCTTCTTCTTCTCCTATGCCATACTGTCATTACTTTGGTCAACCCCTCTTTGTATCTTCATCTTCTGTATACAACATTCATGCTGCCAACTCTCCTCAATGCCACCAGCGGCCCATTTTGAGCACAATTAAAGCATTTCAAGTCCGTCGCACAAGGTTGATGATTCAGTAACCATAAAAACCTTGCTTATTTATTTATTTATTTATTTTCAGTTATTGTGGGTTTCTTGCTGTGTTGGTTAGAAATTGGCCTTGAATTGAATATGGTATATTTAATGTTCATATTTGTTTGAGCCTCAAAGTACCTGTTTTTTTATGACAGATCTGGTGAATATTAGAGGTTTTTTCTTTTTGTAGAATTCCTTTTCTTTTCAATTCTCTTAAAGAAAATTGATTAAGGATCGGTGCTTTTAGATTATGGAGGCTATGAGCAGAATTAATCATTTTATATGCTGTTGACACTTTGATGAAATATATGCGTGTTAAACTTCAGCTGAAGCAAAATTCTCAGCCCTTGAGCATGAATATTGTTATTGTTCTAGAATGTTGTTAAGCTATGGGTTATCAGGAAACCTAGTGTTCTTCAGTGGATGGATTTAGGGTTCTAATTGAAACCAACCATCTAACTAGGTAGTCAGATACATTGGCCTTTGTACCAATGTTCATGACTTTTCTACGTACTTCTTCACGTTGAATAGTTGAACATACACTGGTGAAGGAAGGGAGTTCGGTGTTCATGAGTATGTGGCTTCGTAGGTCTTCATATTCTGAGTCAAGACTGGACAAGAGTTGAAATATCTTGTCTTCTTCAGCCCTCTTTAGTAACGTAGAAGCATCAGTTGTATGCGGGCGATATGTTTCCAGCTCATTCCACATGCTCTTCATGCTACCTAGAAGTTGTACAAAAGGCTTTCCTTCTTGTTGCAGGTTGGAGATGTCCTTCTTCAATTGGAAAACGCGTGCAGCATTGTTCTGACTGCTGTACATTTCCTTGACAGTCTCCCATAGCTTGGATGATGATTCAGAGTAACTGAATATTTCAGCTAGTTTACGTTCCATAGAATTTAGGAGCCACGACATAACCAGCTGATCTTTGCTAAGCCAGGATTCATAAGTTGATGAAGAAGCATCAGGGGCTTCGATGCTTCCATTTATGAATCCTAACTTGGACCTTCCTCCTAGAGCAAGAGATACTGCTCTCGACCAGGGCAAGTAGTTAAACTCATTCAACAAGACTGAGCTTAATCTTTGATTTGGATTTACATCCACCTCAGACAAATTCACGGATGAAGGAACTTGTGAACTTTCTGCTTCAGACCCAAAAGGATTATCTTCAGCCATTTTGAAGGTTGAAGGAGATCAGATAGAAGTAACGCAGAAGCAGATTATTTTCCCTGCTCTGATACCATATTGAATTTCAAAAGAGTTGTATTTTGTATTATCAAATCATAGGTTTTTTAGTCTTGTCATACTTAACAGGAATTTATATTGTGTAAATTGTTTACACCGAGCAGTTAATCTTATGACTTTCTTTAGAGCTATTTTAATTTCACATCTAAACAAAGAAGAGCCTTGTCCAACTGAGCTTGCTGTTGCTACATCATCCTTCTATACAAATAGTTCCTAAACACAAGAAAGAGAACTACATGGGGAACGGGAATACACAGACAAACAAAAAACGCTGGACAACTTCCAATACAATGCTGGCACGCTGGACAACTTCCAATAGTTTCTCAATCTTTGACTCGTTATACCTCAATCTTTGATATGGTTCGGAGTTGGATTCGATCTATTCATATACAATCAAAGATCTAATCGACCAATTGAACCACACTCTCTTTGCTCATAATTGTGTTGCTTTGTTGTTGGCTCGTTATACACGTATATTTGCGAGTTTGAGGTATAACCGATCAAATCTAACCCTCCAAATGTCTAGCGTTTTTAAGAAATTAATTTTTGATTGATGATAATTGAATGATGAAACTTAAATATATTTTTATTCAGTTTTAGGTCCATTTGTTTTCATATGAGTATGCTTAGTTTTATGATTAAGTTTCAAATTACCTATATTTATATAAATGCATTTTATTTAATTACAAAATGACTTTCTAAATTACTTTATTGTACATAGAGATAGAGGGGAATCAAATCGGATATTAAAAGTGCCAACACACTACTTTAATCGATTGGCCTTACTCGCATGTACAAATACGTTTAGTTTTATATGGGCACGTTTGGTTTGGTTTTATGATTCATTTTGGTTTCAATGTAAATATATTTATGGGTAAGTAGATTTAATGTTTTTTGTTTATGAACTGGGTGGGGGCCGGGGGTAAAACCCCAAGAACACACCAGCAACTACTCACTACAGACCAACTGAGTCCTAGTGACTCCAAGCAAATCATGAACAATGCTAGAGCCAATCCAACTCGCACTCGGAGCCATATCAAGAAAACAATTACTGTCATTTATCTATAAATGTGTTGAAGAGCACAGGTATCAAGCTTTTCCATAAGCTCCCAGCAACTTGAAGCCAGAGACGCCATCTTAAAAACTGACAATGGAAGGGACGTGTACCCCACGGAGTCCCACTGGACTACCAAAGAAACAACACGTGTAAAATCTTTGCCAGTAAAAGACACGTGGCGAATTATAACTGGTCTCAAGCATAGCACCACTCTGTATAAGAGCGCGTGGGACTACACTTCCTTCGCTCGATAAAGCAGTGCAGCAGAACTACGTCTCTCTTTGAGCTCTCTGTCTCATCTCCTACAAGCCTGTCTACAAGTGGAGAAGAGAAGCTCAGAAATGGAAGCAGAGCCATTGGTCTCAACAATACGTATCTCGCTAACCAACCACTTCCTCTCGCGCACAACCAGTCAACCTCCCTCTCCATGTGAGCCCTCCACGGCTCTCTAATTTTACCAAAGCACTAAAAAAATCCAAAAGCACAAACACAACACGTAATTAAAAAGCCGGGTGGTTGAACAATTGCTTGCTTGTGATCTTGTCGTTTTGGTAATTAATGAGTGCGGTGGTGAAAGGACCGCGACCGTTGATTTGTAGCCCGCCGCGGGGCGCTGAATCTGGACCGTTGGCGGTGCCGTCATTGTCGGCGGCGAAGGTAGGGTTCCTTAGGGTGAAGGGAAGCAATGCGATTGCATCCAGGTTTTTGAGACCGATTAAGGCTATGGAGGACTCTAGCGTTTCTTTGAGGAATGATTGCGCCGCCATTTCTGGTACCACTCTCTTCAATTTCAAGTTCTCTCAGTTTTTTTCTTAAAATTTGATGCCAGTTGTAATGTTTGGCTTGCATTGTGGAATCAACATATATATCCTTTTGGATTTGGGCATTTTGCTGTTTCAATTTAGATTCAGGAGTTTTGAATGTGGCTCTCTGTTTTATTTAATTTTTAAAGATATGTTTGGTATTTCGTAAATTACTTTTTCTTTTTGGCCTTGAGCCTTGGGTGAGAATTGAGTGGACGAGAAAAGTAGATTCTAGGGCAAAATTCCCTTGTAACAGCAAAATTGACTTCTTCTTTTTTTAATAATTACGTTTTTGAATAAAATGGAGGAGGAAGGTGGGTTAAATCATTGGTTATGGACTCATACTTTGTTTGTTTTTATGGTGGACTGAGTCTTAGTGCTTGTTAGTGATTAGTGATTAGTTTATAATTTCTTCTTCTTCTTCTTCTCCTATGCCATACTGTCATTACTTTGGTCAACCCCTCTTTGTATCTTCATCTTCTGTATACAACATTCATGCTGCCAACTCTCCTCAGTGCCACCAGCGGCCCATTTTGAGCACAATTAAAGCATTTCAAGTCCGTCGCACAAGGTTGATGATTCAGTAACCATAAAAACCTTGCTTATTTATTTATTTATTTATTTTCAGTTATTGTGGGTTTCTTGCTGTGTTGGTTAGAAATTGGCCTTGAATTGAATATGGTATATTTAATGTTCATATTTGTTTGAGCCTCAAAGTACCTGTTTTTTTATGACAGATCTGGTGAATATTAGAGGTTTTTTCTTTTTGTAGAATTCCTTTTCTTTTCAATTCTCTTAAAGAAAATTGATTAAGGATCGGTGCTTTTAGATTATGGAGGCTATGAGCAGAATTAATCATTTTATATGCTGTTGACACTTTGATGAAATATATGCGTGTTAAACTTCAGCTGAAGCAAAATTCTCAGCCCTTGAGCATGAATATTGTTATTGTTCTAGAATGTTGTTAAGCTATGGGTTATCAGGAAACCTAGTGTTCTTCAGTGGATGGATTTAGGGTTCTAATTGAAACCAACCATCTAACTAGGTAGAAATCTACGCCAGATGTCAACGATGGAGAATCCAACAAACATTGTGTGGCATAAGAGCTCAGTGGAGAAACTTGATAGGCAACGTTTACTTCAGCAGAAAGGCTGTGTCATATGGATTACTGGTCTTAGTGGTTCAGGTTTGTTTCTTTCTATTCACTTTTGCAATATGAAAGGCTAATCAGCGTCTCCGTTAGCAACTATGTAATTGTTATTGTATATGCACACATGAAGTTTTAGCTATTTTGTTATTTAATAACTCATGCAAAAATTATTTAATTTCTGTAGTTCTGGAATCTTTAAGATTTGACTGTTTTCTTGTGTGTATATTTTGATATGGGAATTTGTGATTTGTAGTTATACTTGCATAGCAGTAATCATGCTGCTGGTATAACCCTTCTGGAATTATACATCTCAATAACCAGAAGGCAAGGTCATGATACCTACATGAAAGGTGGTGCCATCATTTGACCTCAGCTTTCCCTTTCAAGAGATATGTCAAAAGAGGATAAAGAAAGGAAGTTGACATACTATGAGTGTAGACTTCCCTCGTTCTCTCTCATACACACACGCACACACAATAGGTTAGAAAGATATCACTCAGTAGCTACAGATCTCTTTCTGTGTGCTTTCCTTTGCTACCCATCTCTGCTGCTTCTTAGCTGTAGTATTGTTATTATACCTTAGCTTGATTACATTAATATTATGTAACACAGCTAAGTACCCTGTAATTTTGTTTTTTGGCTAATAGTTATAGCCTCTTCAAGTGCTAATTCATTGATTAAAACAATTGAGGTTATCCGTGCCTAAGTCAGTTTTACCTTTTTCATCCTTAATTGTTTATGCATGACCCAAACTCATCTTTTCACAAGGTTCAATCTTCTTCATTCATGTCTCTGTCAGGATCCTTGATATTCAACTATGAATACAGATAAATGGTATAATCATAGAACAGTGCAGCATAAGCTTTTTCATTTGTTTTTTAGTCTTGTCATACTTAACAGGAATTTATATTGTGTAAATTGTTTACACCGAGCAGTTAATCTTATGACTTTCTTTGGAGCTATTTTAATTTCACATCTAAACAAAGAAGAGCCTTGTCCAACTGAGCTTGCTGTTGCTACATCATGGCCCATTTTACTGATTTTATGTTGGTGGAGCTATCGTGAATATCAAAACAATAGTTAATAAATGCATCTCAAACAGTATTAATTTGATAAGTACAAATATTTGTCCCCATTTTAATAAAAATATTATTTGTTCCTTGATTTATGAATGTCATCCTTAGGTGATGCTCAAACAAACTATTCAAGGCCGGATCAGCAAAGGAAACATACATGTTGATAGTTTGCATGAATAAATTGTCATTTTAAAGATCTATCAAGGTGTTTACTGGATGGTACACTATAAAGGAGGAACTATGAAAGAAGAAAGCTAACGCATTAACCATCTCCATCAATTGGAAGACTTTCTAGATAGACATTTTTGTATTGCTTATGACTTTTGGTGCAACTTTGTTGGACTCTGATTGCGTATTCTTCCTGTTCAATTTGTTACTCTTTAGTCTTCACCTTATAACCCACACTCTCATATCCTGGTCTCTGATTTTAGGAAAAAGCACTGTGGCATGTGCTTTGAGTCAAGGCTTGCACATGAGAGGAAAGCTGACCTACATCCTTGATGGTGACAATGTTCGGCATGGTCTAAATCGTGATCTTAGTTTCAAAGCAGAAGATCGTGCAGAGAACATACGAAGAATTGGTGGGTATTTTTGTAGTCAGAATTTATTGACTTTTCCATTTATTTTCTTAGATTTTCTTTTACTGATTTAATTCTTCACAAAAAAAAAAAGCTGAGGTAGCTAAGCTCTTTGCGGATGCTGGCATCATTTGTATCGCTAGTTTAATATCTCCATACAGAAAGGACCGAGATGTCTGCCGTGCATTATTTCCTGAAGGAGATTTTATTGAGGTATGTGATGTCTTTAATATGAGGATTGGATTCAATCCAAAAATATAGGGAGTGAATTTAGTTTGCTATTACCACCACAATGTGACAAAAGGCAAGAGGCTCTATGTTTCCAGTGATGACCGACAAACCTCACATTTCTCAGGTGTTCATGGACGTGCCACTCCATGTGTGTGAGAATAGGGACCCGAAGGGCCTTTACAAGCTTGCTCGAGCTGGAAAAATCAAAGGTATGCTCTAGGAGCTTAAGTTTAAAGACGATGCAGTGCTAAATGGATCTATCATTTTTGTGTTATTTCTTTCCCCAACCCCAGGTAAATCAGTTCTCACCAATCATATAAGTGGTGAATGATTTGTTTGGCATTCTGCAGGTTTTACAGGGGTTGATGATCCATACGAGCCACCATTAAATTGTGAGGTATGTCTGTAAAGGAAATCATACATCTGTGTAGGGCAGCATTACTTTGTGTTTATGAACGAAATCAAGCCTTTAATTCCTTGTTTTAAATTGGTTTTTTTCTTTCTTAATATGCTTTCATCTTGCAGATAGTATTGCAGCAGAAAGGTAGGGACTGTGTCCTCCCATGTGAGATGGCCGAAACCGTGATATCATACTTGGAGGAGAAGGGGTATCTGCAGGCGTAATAGAAGACAAGGGCTTCCAGTTCTTCGGCGCCAGGGCTGCTTCTACCTGTAATATAACATCCTGCAAAAAACCCCATTAATTTTTCCAGTCAAAAAATAAAACTAAAGAGTTTGTCCTTCCCTGCAGTTAGGAAATTGCTCGTTTCCTGCGTACTCCAGTTCCATCCATCAAATTAATTAATCGATCGATTAATCAATTTTGTTTGGTTCGAAAGCTGCCTTGTGCAATGTGGCTTTCGAGACCACCCAGATTGCAATAAAGCAGTGGAACTTGGGAAGGAGTTCATGCATTCATTTGTGTAATTGTGTAATGAGATTTAACATGTAGAATAATTTCTGCATAGCTGCTGCACTGCTTGCCTGTACTCGCTAAACTTTGCCTGTACTGTGCGTATATTTGTTCATTGAAATCTCTTAGCAAAATGAAAAGCCCAACGAAAAACTGAACAGTTTCAATGAAAAGCCCAAATCTCTCTCGCTCTCTCTGTTACCCACTGCCAAACCGCCAGGCGCCGAACCAGGCCCCCGCCGTTCGATTTTGTAGCATGCAAAGCTTCTAGTTAGAAGATGCTTAAAATCGACTACAATTGAGTTATTAATATTAGTATTAATACAAGACAGAAATGTTATGTTATAGAATATACGTTTTGCACTTTATCATTAGAGATTTTACTCTGGGGGAGTATTTTAAACTTGGTAATTTCTTGTTTGGTAATCTTTTTATTACATAGGTGTTGCAAAGTTATTAATTCGGATTTGTTTAATTAACTATTTTTTAACAGTTGTGACTCTTCTGATAAGGTTTTAAAAGTCTATTTAAATCAGAACATGCCTCATTGGTCAAACACAGAAAAAGCATTCTATAAGCACATTCATATTGTTTGAGAGGAAAAAGAAACAAAGTTCGTCATATTCTAAGTCATAGTACTAGGGCTTAGAATATAAATAGTTGAATCTTGGGAGACAGTCACCTGTAGAATATCAAGCACTAAGAAGGGGTGAAATTACTGTTTTTAGGACATTGCATCAAATCTGCAAGCCTATATCTTGAATCCAAGTCAGTTTCATTTATTTATTGTTTACTGTATTTCAAATTACAGTTTGTTATAAATTCAATTTTGTTGGTATTTATATATTGTTGATTTATAATCATTTCACTGATTGTTGTGTTTCCAACAGCTAGTTGAGGTAAGGTTTATGGCCAATGCAACCCATCTGGAGTCGCCACAGCTTGTGAGGACACATACGATGGTGCCCTTGGAGGGGTAATTCCAGTGTATTATTGAGTTCAAAACTTGTAGAGTATGGCAGCGAAGGTCCTTTGGTTGAAGGCATGTGTTGTG
>NW_018925837.1:0-11153 GCF_002207925.1 Prunus avium | reverse complement strand
GCCAAAATGAGTTTGTCTTTAAGCACTTCTTCCCTTTATCCAAATCAGGCTTTAACATGCATGGATTACATCATTTCATATCCAAAGCCATCATTGTTACCTAAAGCTGAAAGATAAACACAAAAAGGATTAAAAGCACAAGTTTAACTCAAAAACATAACCAAATCATAAGCTAGAAGGGTACAAAATGATATACAATTATGAACCGATCACAATGCATTGAGGGCGATACCCGTAACCGAGGTTGAACTATCCTTCCCTTGATTTTGGAGATTAGGCAATTGGCAGCAAATTTTGGTTCTTTGGAGTGGAATTGGATCCCTCGTACAGCCAATAGAGCTGCTCATGAGGCAGCAAGGATTGGAAGTGGAGCGGTGGCGCAAGTTAGCTGGTTCGACAGACCACCACCGTCTCTGGTCAACATTTTGGTATCAGATGGTCTTCCTGGACCTCCAGGTTTTTGAGTTTCTTTGTTTTGCTGTCAAGTTTAGATAATTTCCCCACCTAGCTGGCGTGTGGTTAGGTGGTATCTTTCTTGGCTTTGTTCTTGTCTGTTGTTTGCCCAGGGTATTTTCCCCCTGTTCTTGAATGAAGATGCATTTCGTCCAAAAAAAAAAATCATGACATATATATATATGAAGTGAATCTAATCATGATATATGTAAACACTAAAGTAAAGCTTAGCCATTCTCCCCGTCACTTCCTCCCCATCATATGCACATATTATATCCTTAGTTTTATATTGAAAAGGTTTGATCAAGTTGCAACCCCTCACATTGTTTAGCATCTTTTCTCGTCTTTTGTAGAGAAATCCCACACCCCTTTCATCAATTGCATCTGCTCAACTCCAACTTCTCCATAGCCATCTTGTGCATGCATTCCTCCATCTAACCACAGCCAATTAATCCATCAACAGGTAACCAACTTTAATATGCCAAATTCTTTCCAAATTTATCATATGAAACTTCAGACCAATAGCAATAGGCCAATTGATGGCCTTTGAATCATTTTCATATCTTAATTCATTTTTTCCTCTTTTATATATATATATATATATATATATGTGAATGAATTCTGCCATGCCATGCAAACATTGCCCCTTCCAGAAAAGTAAACTCAAAGTACTCATTCTATTCAGAGAGCAAATTCAATCGAGTGCAAGCAATTTAGTCTGTGTGTTTCCAAATGTTGTGTAAAACCACAGTGGTCAAAGTCTACTAACTTGTGCCTTTTGCATGCTGAGTGCCGCATGGATCAAATATTTGATTATGTTGTGGCTCAAAACCAATAACAATATTATATTGTTGAAAGCATTCTTATGGGTTGTAATTAATTGATGTGAATTTTCAACCACACTCAAACAGGTTGCAGAGACGGCGTTGTGCACTTGGAAAGAAGACAACGCCTATTTTGAATCGGATTCTTGAAAGAAAGAGAGAGGAAGAGAAGAAGAAGAAGAAGGAAAAATGAGAGAGAGAGAGAGAGAGAGATGGAGCAGACGAGGAGAGAAGAAAGAAAAGAGGAAGAGAGGAAGAAGACGGAAAAGGAAAAAGGAAAAAGAAAAAGAATAAAGAAAGAAAAAGAGAGAGGAAAAGGGAGAGAAGAAGAGAAAGGGGTTTCGGATGCGTTTTTTATATTTTGTTAGGTGCACTGTCCAACAAAAGTAATGCTTTTTATTTTATTGAGTATGCATTTTTTGTAAATATATATAATTATTTATTATTATTTTAATTACCGTGTTCTAACCGTGTTTTTTTTGAGATTTTCCGTGTGCTAATCTTCACTTTCTGCGTAGCTCAAGAGTAATCTCACTTGAGCTTCCTCTCCAAGAGCTGCTATATCGCAGAAATAGTAGAACACACGCCACCATGAAACCCGAGGTCTCAAGCTGTAACATCCTCTCACCGTCCTAGCTTGTTGTTTGCTGCACGGCTCTGTCTGGAGGATATCGTTGGACCGCTGCCCTTTAATTCTTTTTGGTTTGGTAAGGCTCCTCAGTAAGTTCATTCTTTCGGTAAGGCTTCTTCACTTCCTTGTCCTCTTTTTTCTTTGGACTCTCTTTTTTCTTGAGAATTTACTTTTTATTTTATGGCTTTGAAGTACAATTTTTACTCATTGATTGTATATAGGGAGTACAATAGCGGGGATTATCTTTTGTATCCCATTGAAACCTGTATTGGAGTATGGGTAGATTGATTGGTTGCCTTTGTGGCTATTGTAATCGAGTCTTTTGGCTTTTATCAATGATATATCTATATTCATTTATCTTTTGCAGCGAATTTCTTGGAACCAACCACGTACCAAGCAATGGCGTTGCCATCTTTTCCTTCAATTGAATCAGCTACTCAATGGAAGTATGATGTGTTTTTGAGTTTTAGAGGTGAAGACACCCGCAATGGTTTTACATCCCATTTATACCACGAGTTGCAGTGGCGATCAATTAAAACATTCAAGGACGACTCAAAGCTTGAAAAGGGCACCACTATTTCTCAAGAACTCTCGACAGCAATCGAACAATCGAGGTTTGCCATCATCATTCTCTCGCCAAACTATGCTTCTTCCTCATGGTGCTTGGATGAACTTACAAAAATTCTTGAATGCATGAAAGCGAGAGACACAATTCTCCCAATTTTTTATCATGTGGATCCGTCTCATGTTCGAAATCAAACGGGGACTTTCTTGGAAGCCTTCATTAAGCATGAAGAAAAGCTTAGGGAAGGCATAGAAAAGGTTAAACAGTGGAGGGCTGCTTTAACAAATGTGGCTAATCGCAATGGGTGGGATTCCAAGGATAAGTAAGCATTAATGAACAACTGGCTCATGTCTTTACAACACCAATAAATTTTTATGTTTCTTTTCAGTTCTGGCTTTTGATCCAACTAAATTTTATACTTATGACTGATATTATTCATCTGATCATATCTTCTTTGTAGGAGTGAAAGTGAACTTATTAAAGATGTTATCGAACACATATGGAATAAACTGCAACCTTCATTCCCCTTGTCATTAGGTTCCATAGAAAAGTTAGTTGGAACCGATTCTACACTGCAAGAACTTCGTTTGCTTTTAGATCTTGAGGCAAATGATGTTCGCTATATAGGGATTTGTGGGATGGGTGGGATGGGCAAGACAACCATTTCTAGGCTAGTGTATCAGAGAATTTCCCATACTTTTGAAGTTAGCAACTTTCTTGCAGATGTTAGAAAGTATGGTCAAAATGGTTTAGTCCATTTACAAAAACAACTTCTGTCCCATATATTGAAGAAACAAAATATAAAAATTTGGGATGTTTATAGTGGAAGCACTATGATAAAGAACTGTTTCTGTGACAAAAAGGTTCTTCTCATTCTTGATGATGTGGATCAATTAAATCAACTGGAAATGTTGGTCGGAAAGAAAGAGTGGTTTGGAACGGGGAGCAGAATCATCGTTACAACTAGAGATGAACGAGTGCTACTTGAACATGGTATAGAGAAATCATACAAGGTCAAGGGATTAAATAACATTAAAGCTCTTGAACTATTTAGTTGGAACGCCTTCAAGAAATATAGACCTGAAGAACAATATCTGGAACTGTCTAAGTGTTTCATTCAATATTCCAGGGGCCTTCCATTGGCTCTTAAAACTTTGGGGTCTTACTTATATAAAAGAGGTCTCGATGAATGGAGTAGCGCCTTGGATAAACTAGAGAAAGTTCCTAATGTAACAATTTTCCACACTCTCAAAATAAGTTATGATGGCCTTGATGAGATGGAGAAGAGAATGTTTCTTGATGTTGCATGTTTCCATAAGGGAAAGGAAAAGGGACAAGTAATTGAAATGCTAGACAGTCGTGGCTTCTGTGGAAGTATTGGGATACAAGTTCTTCATGAGAAATCCATCTTAACTATTGAGTATGGAAATGGTTTTGAACCCGACAAAGTGCAGATGCATGATTTGATGCAGGAAATGGCATGGGAAATTGTTCGTCAAGAGTCTTATGATGACATCGGTCGACGAAGTCGGTTATGGCTTCGCAACGACATTCTTCATGTACTCGCAAATAATACAGTAAGAAGTTTTGAAAAATACAAGCATGTGCATTCCTGTAGTTTCTTCTTAACACAGTATAAAACTTGATTATGGAATTCACTGGTCCTTTGTTCTTATGTATTAGGGAACAGAAGCAATTGAAGCCATGGTCTTATGCTTGCCTAAAGTAGAAGAGGTACACTGGAATCCTGAAGCCTTCTCTAAGATGAGCAAACTAAAGGTGCTCCAGTTTGATAATTTGATCTTTTCTCCAGGCCCCAAAACTCTTCCTAATTCCATAAGAATTTTGGAATGGAGATGCTATCCTTCCAAATTTCTCCCACCAAGTTTCCAACCGGAATTTCTTACTAAACTTAGTTTGCCTCGTAGCGAAATTGTTCAGCTTTGGAATGGAGTAAAGGTAAGATATAAAACATATGTCATCTTACAAATTATCATGTTAGTTATTTTTGAATAAAAAGCTAATTACTCTACCAATTTGTCATGTATTGTGCAGTACATAGGTAACTTGAAATCTTTAGATCTTTCTTTCTCTAGAAACCTCATCAGGACCCCAGATTTCACGGGTACTCCGAATCTTGAAACCTTTAACGTTATGGGTTGTACGAATTTAGTTGAGATTCACCCATCCATTTCAGTTCTCAAAAGGCTTAAAACTTTGAATTTGGGACATTGTGGAAGAGTAGAGAGTTTCCCAAGTCATGAGGTACTAACGAAATCTCTTCATCAATTTTTCCACCTTGCTTATGAAATATCTCAAAATCTTTCTCATCATTTTGTGGATCACCTCAACCATTGCAGATGCCAGGAGGAAAAAAGAAAAAACCATTGCAGGTTCTTCGTTTCGGCATATGCTGGAGAAAGAATCCTGAACCTTGGGGTGTGATGTTGCCTTCTCTAGATGGCTTGTGCTGTTTGGAGAGATTAGATCTAAGTGATTGTAATCTTTATGAAGGAGCGATCCCCGATGATATTGGCTATTTGTTCTCTCTGCGAGATTTAAATCTTAGCGGTAACAATTTTGTTATCCTTCCTTCAGGCATTACTCGGCTTTGTAATCTTAGGTTTCTTAACCTGAAGAGGTGTGAAAGGCTTCAAGAACTGCCAGATCTTCCATCAAACAGATGGTTACGCATAAATGCGGACGACTGTACTTGCTTAAAAATAGTACCAGTTGCATCAGAGTTTAGCACATATCTCACTCTACTGAGTAGGTTCAGTTCTATCAATTGCTTTGGCTTGGTTGACAATCTAGGCGGCATTAATATACTAGTTTCAATTCTAAGGCGATTCCTTGAGGCACTCTATCTAAGGCAATTTCTTGAGGCACGCATCTCTCTCTCTATTTCTCTATCTCTTTATGCATATACATACACACACACATATATATATATAATAATTGTTCTTCACGTTCAGTACAGGTACCTGGATTTCAATTCAAACTAGACATTGTAACTCCTGGAAATGTGATTCCTAAATGGTTCAATTATCAAAGAGTGGGACATTCGTTAATGCTGAAGGTACCTTCGCATTTAGAAGGCAAGAACAGGTTGGGAATTGTGTTATGTGCTGTTTTTGCAGATGAGCAAAATGCCCTTCTTGATGTATTCAATTCTTTCACAATTCAATGTTCGTCCTCCGCATTTGGCTCTGTTTATGGGCCTATTTTCGAAGTAGGCCATCTTGTGTCAGATCACATTTGGGTATCTTATGCTCCTCTTTCCCATTGGGATTATAGGAGACCAATTTCGATTCATTTCAAAGCACTTTATGGTTCACAGAGGAGACGCATGATACAAAGGTTGAGGAGGATCAAGAAATGCGGGGCCTTTTTGGTGAACCATGACATTGACTCTCACAAATCATCAGAAGGTGCACCTGCACCAGGTGCCATCCTCAAGAGAACACATGAACATGATGAAATATTGCCCCGCAAAAGATCCAGGGAAGCCTAATCATCTTGTGCTTGCTCTGCTCTTCTCCAGGGAAGATTCACATTTGTAGCACCTCGTCAAATCAAATGTATTGTTTTTCTGTTTCCATTCATTTAGCCATAAGTTAACTTTATTTGGTTCAAACTTCAAACCCGTAGTGTGGGATGTGCATGCTGCCGATAAAAGGAAGGCTCCAGAATATACTTGATTTGATTGATGATACCTTGTGTAAAACCACTATGTGGCTTGGAGGAAGACGACTTTACACCAGTTGTTTCTTTTGCCCGCTATTTCATCTTGGAGGCTGTTTCAGTACTTCTCAATCCTAGTTGCCAATCCACAGTTAGAGAGAGAGAGAGTTGAAAATGCACACTAATTTGGTTTGCTCTCTAAATCGTAAAGCCTCAACACTTGCTCTTTTATTGCATTTGAATATGCCGTCCAACAGCACGATAGGTGAGCGATGCTGGCAAGACAAATCCTAGCTTTATTGAGGCCATTGATTTCAAGGATTTCTTGATATCAATGACTAAATAGTTACAAGCACTTCCAATTTTCTAGCAGTGTTTATACACGGGAATTGTAGAAAGAATATGGACTGAGATTGTCATATGTGCATTGCACATGTTTGAGACTTTTGCTGAGTAACATTTCACTTCAAACTTGCGCTAAAAAGAACAGAACTGATTCCTGAAGCTAGTTCTGCTTCTGCATCCTATACAGTTTTGGTTCCATTCTTTTCAGTTGTGTAGCTTTTCAATGTATTAAACTTTTGAGCATATTGAATTGTTCTTGAGAAAGCTGTGTGCATATTTTTCTAGATAAATCATCAAGTTTTCCTTGTTTACTTGGTGATTTATCAAATCTTTTCTTCATTCATATTGCATTCATATGCATATCGGTGACTTATATTGTTGAGGGCACCAAGACCGTGGTGGTTGTTTTCCTCCGGCGAGCTTGAAGCAATCGTGACCAGTATTGCGTTCAACATAAGGAGTGTCGAAGATCATCCCGTGACAGAAGTTGAGTTACGAAGAA
The DNA here is from genome assembly GCF_002207925.1 of Prunus avium. The sequence continues at coordinate 4,149 of NW_018925837.1, read as the reverse complement.
GTCGGTAAACATTATCTAGAATGTGTCTAGGATAAGTGTGTGAGTACTTCTTGTAATCATCGTTCTATAGTGGATTTGTGTTGGACTGAGGAGTCCCGTGGATTTTCCCCAGAGGTGGGGTTTTACCACGTAAAATAATTCTCTCTGTGTTCTTTTATTTTATTTCCAGCACGTTTCAGGATTGATAAACCATATCAATCCTGCTACCAAAGTTTATTTTTGTTTACTTGATTATAATTTTAAATTGGCTAATAAACCTCCCTCTAGGTATTTTTAGTCATCCTACAGGTATTCTCAGTTGCCCTGGAAAGGACACCAAGCAAAGGCTTTTACAGCAGCTGTATGGTCTTCAAGCCTGTGAAGCCACTGTGTTGGTGAATTTGAAGATGCCACTGATCTGTCCCATATATGGAGTAGGTTATCATTTCCTCCACTTGCTAATTGTTGGCCTGAGGCCGACCATTTAAGCCCACAAACCTCTTGTTCATGTCCTCTGTACGTCTCGACAATGTGCGATCTAATTCTTACATCATTATTAACTATACAACCATCCATTCCACCAGTTGTGAGAATGTGATTGTTCCATGCCAAGGAGCCTACTCGGGATCGGTGGCAACCTCTCAAGGTTCTCAGCTAAGGAAAGAAACATCACAACAAATCATGAATATTAGGAAAATTGGGGACCAGATAACATAGAATAGAAAGGGAGGAAAATGAAAAGTACAAGGATTAATGACAAGAAACCAAGCGCGATTGCAAGAACATTAGAGCTTCCCCAATCCAACAAATTCAGGTAGTAATCATCAACAAGGTCAGGAGCATCCAGTGTTCTATCTGAAGTCTGCATATATCATCAAATCCAAAGTAGTTAGTTAGAACACCACAACTTTGAAATAACAATTTAAGTGGAAGCAAATATTAATTCATCCATGAGATCAAAATCAAATGCATACGCACTTGAGGAATGTGTCTCCGCAGCTTTGCCGGTTTATCCTGTGGTAAAGAAGAGAACTCGCGCGGGAAGAGCTCTACAGGGGCAGGAGGCTTGTTCTTGAAAGCAAGTATTCGAGTCTAATTCATGTTCATGGCTTCTGCCAACTGCTTCCGATAGGCGTCTTTGGATGGGGAAGAGACCATAGCTGGGTTTTCCTTACCTTTCCTACCTTCAGTAAGCATGTAGTGCGCATAATCAAAATCCATCGCCGACCTATTTGGTATGAACCTGTCCAACTGGTAGCACATGACTCAAGCACATCAGAATATCAGTCAACTACAGAATACAAATCCCTTTTTATTCAAATTTCAAATCACTTTTCAAATTTTATTTATGATCAAATCAGAGCTAAAAATAGATGAACACATACATACATATATAAAAGGGTAACAAGATTAAAAAATGAAATTCAATTTAACATCAGATCACAAAATAGATTAACCCAAAACCCTATACATACATTACGTTTACAAGGATAACAAGAATAAGAAATGAAAGTCCAATGAATAACAAAAATCCAATTCAGAGTCAAATAGAAGCCCCAATTTCATTAATCAAATACAATTTAACATCAGATCACAAAATAGATGAACCCTAAACCCTATACATACAATACAAGCTACAAGGGTAACAAGATTCAGAAATGAAAATCCAATCAATAAAGAAAGTCCAATTTTTCAGCAATCGAAAAGATTGAACCCTAATAAAGATCAATTTGGTAAAAAAAGTAAAAAAAAACTTACATTTTCCCTAGAATTCCTTTTCTGAAGAAACTGTTCTTGAAGAGGGCACCGAGACCCTGACTTCAAGTTAGATGAAGAACTCATTGATCCTGCATCCATTTGGTTTAATACCACAACAGAATATATGTATGTATATATATATATATATAATGAAAAATGAAAACAATAAGAAAGAAGAAACAGAGAAAGAAATATCAAAATCCTGCAAATGGATTGATCAGCGTGCAAAACCAAAACCTGCAAAAGAGATTTAGATTCAAGAAACACAAAACCAAGTTATATATGAAATACGCAAAGAAAGAAAATTGGTCTCCGAGCGTTGTAAAGAGTTGTGTAATCAGAAAGAGGGGAGAGAGAGAGACTGTGAGTGGGTATAACCAAGTTGAATTTGTGGGTTTATATAATGATGAGATGAAGATGGGATGATTAGGGTTTTCAGAATGAATATTTCGGATTTGGGAAGACCTCCAACGGCTATATTTACATAGATTAGAGATAGAGCCGTCGTAATTTTATGTGACAAAAATGCCCCTCCATTGGTTCTGTTTTGGGTAGGTATAGTTGGACATGGGAATTGGGCTATCTGTTGGGCCTATTTTGGTGATGTTCAGGCTCTTTTTTGTTTTTTGGGCCGAAGCTCTAAATTACAACATGGTTTTTCTTTGTTTGAAATTAATATCTTGAATGTGGCATATATTTTTTTTTATACAAGCGATATTGAATGAGGGGTGACTCGAATGCAGTGATAAATATTCTTAACTACTTAACAATAGAATCGAAAAATATTTGGTACATTCTATACCAATATTAGATTAAATCATCCTTGGTAGTTCCAAAAAATTCGAGCTCCCAATAATTCTTGTTTTCACCAAACGTAAAAAGAACATTGGGATGGCATCCAATCAAATCAAAGATGGATCCAATAAAATCAACCAGAGGATGTTCGTTTTCACATTGCAGGTGTATGTTTTGTTGCCTATCTTTTATTTTGGGCCTAAAGTATGTGTATTATGGTTGAGCTTTTATTTTGTTTGGTTGTGCTTTTGTTTTTTGTTTTGTTTTTTGTATTGGGCATGTTTGTAACTTGTTATGTTAATGGAATATCTTTTCCTTCGACCAAAAAAAAAAAAATCTTTGCACGATTTCAAAGTCCTCGCAAGGCACAAAATAAATAATTTATATCTTGCTACGAAAAGCCCAATGTCATAAAATGTAACCCCAACCATGTAAAGCACAACTCAAACACATAGGAATAGCCGATCCATTTGCAGTATATTCAACACGAACATGCTCAATCAATCTTCATTGGATTGGAAATGAATCGATGGAACAAAATTTGGGTGGCAAAAAGTTTTTGGGAGCCACAAAAATTGTGCTTGCGGCGGCAGATAGTGTGGGATATGCTGCCATTGAAGGTAGGTTACAGAATATACTTGATTTGAAATTAGTATGCGGTTTGAAAGAAATCATTGTATGGTACTGAAATAGAATCACGTGATATAATTTGTTCAAAGAATCAAATCATCCCAGGGACCAGAGTTGGTGCTAGCATTTGTTACTTCACGGGTTCTTTGCACCCCTATGACTCTTTTGATGTCATCAAGCTTCACAGGCAGAGTGTTGTGTCAAAGGCTGCATTGCCCTAGCTATATCTAGCAACTGTTTAGGTGTTGGGTGGGGTCCTTCCTTTGATCTGCAACTCAGGCTTTCCTCAGATGCAAAGCTAAAGCATTATCATTTCATATGCACACACACACAAAAATTCCTCAATTTAATTTCTTCAATGGTGAAAAAGTGAAGGATTTATTTTATGCATTCATTTTGGAAAATACGATGATTAATATGTATAATTAATGGTTATGGGCAAGTTTATTGGACCAATATCTCTCTATTAAATTTCTCTGTTACATATTCACTGATCTTTTGGTCTTGGTATTGTCTTATATATATATAATTAATTTCTCTTTCTCTCAACCATGAAAACTGTTGTGCTTGTCCCTTCTTCAATTTGTTTTCAGGCAGTACATTTCTTTCACTTTGAATAAAGATAATTCAAATTAAAGCACAACCTTAAAAGCATCAATTTACTTAACATACAGAAAATTGGAAGCATCACCTTCAGGCATCATCCCAAATTAGGAATAACATCATGGACCACTCAAAGTGGAGAGAATCAAGTAATTAAAAGTAGGGAATTATTCTAATTTCTATTTTTTCTGTGTTTACTAACACATGGATATCAAAATTATTCCAATTCTAAATATTTTTGATAAAAAATTTCATGTTAAAATTTATAATCATACGGTCAAAACAAAGAATCAGATTAACTAGTGGGGAGTACGTAGTTGATTTAATTCAAATTGCTTAATTCCCTGATTCCTTAAATACAAGTGAGAGTCTAAACTACAAGGA
>NW_018925836.1:0-12846 GCF_002207925.1 Prunus avium | reverse complement strand
GGTTCGAGTTATGTCTGAGATGATATAGAATATACTTCGTTTACTTAATCTTGTAAAATTTTTAGTTTCGGTTACGAAATGGAAGAAGAATCTTTCTGTAGGGGTAAACAATTTGCAATTTGCAGAAAGATAGGGAAGGAGGACTTCGGATGTGAAGTTTAATTTCTGATTAATTTCATTTTAACAATTTTTTTAAAGAATATATTGTAACTAATTAATTATGATTACAGTGGAATGTTTCTTTGTCGGTCTTTCTTTCTTTAATATTTAAAGACACCCAATTTGTGGGGGGCAGGCAAGGCTTAACCCCAAGTAAGGGAGGATTTTAGGGATTTGATGATGATTCGGTGACTGGGGAAGATAGATATGAAATTCTTGTGGGATTGGAAGTTGAATATTAGGATCAAGATGACCCAGAAGTGTATTTCTTGTCATGGGGGTCTGGTGTGTATGATGTCCTAGTTCTTGGGGTATCCAATCTAATTTCTTGAGTGTTCTTGACAAAAAAATTGTTGCTCAATCGTGATTAATGTTTATTTTTCTAGCCAAGAATGTCAAATTCTGATCTTAGGCATATTATAATCAGTGATTGATTGCATCTTGCACCCTCAATTGAATATGAAGAGATATGCTAAATTCCTGCATTCTTTTTCTGCTGTTTCTACAGTTTTCAGAAGATTAATTTGAATTGACTACAAGAAAGCACAATGGCATCAACAATTGGTCATTTGTTTCAAGATCAGAATCTCATTGTTCACTCTCATGGTACTCAAATCTAGCGCTGCTTTTCTTTAAAGTCTAAAATTGTTGTTCTGCTAGTTTGGTCTAACCCTTATAATATCTTATGACAGGAGCTTCTCTTGGGGGGAAAGGTGATACCTTCAGAAAACAAAGGAAAGGGGAGCTTGGTGCAAGGAAACCACTTGGTGATCTATCAAATTCGGGGAAGCCTGCTCTCACCCAGGCGTCAAAAAAGCAGGTTTCCAAGGAAATGGTTCATGATGCAAGCAATAAGAAAGCCTTTTCTAAGGCCTCGGATAAGGTTCAGACCCGTAGCAGGAAGGCTCTATCAGACATTTCAAACTCACAGGCACCACTTGTGCAGAAGAAGCACAACATGAAGCTGAGTGTTGTGGCGGAGGAGGCTATTTGTCCAGGTGCTATTGCAGAGGAACGATTTCTGCACAATCATGAAGAATGCATTAAAGCACAAACCCAGTCTATGGACATGGATCATTTTCTGATGACACTTGGATTACATAAGGGTATGTTACTTTTAAAATAGTTGAATTTCTTGATATCAGTGATTTCTGGACATTTTAATTCATTAGTTAATTCATTTTTTGTTCAGATTCTTGCAAGAATGTTGCATCTCCCTGGGCAGCACCTGCATCGTCAAGTCAATTTGAGGTAACTTTTGATTCCCCTTTTTCTTGTTCTGCAATCACTTTGTCAGTTTAGATCTTTCGTGATGATACCGTTTTGTTTGTCTTTGTTTTCAGCCGGAGTCTCCCCCAAGGTATTTGGAGTTGGAGGAGATGAATGAGCTTGAACCATCCTGGCTGTCTGAAAAGCTTGACTCACCTCCTTTCTCTCCAAAATCACCAAGTTTCCACACTGTTTCCTCTTTGTTTTCGGGGGACTGTGACTTCCAGTTGATTTAAACAGCATAGTTTTCAAGGGATTGATTCCCCTCCAATCTCCAAAAGGCGTATAGTGTGACGGAGCATCAATTTGAACTTCAAATTGATAGTCCCCCTTGCTTCCAGAAGGGTTTTCTTAGCTGTTTTGTTAATTGAGCATTTGGATGTTATTGCTTGTTCCAAGACTATGTAGTTAACGGTGATGAATGTTTGATTCTTTTATTCAACCCACATTGATGATCTGATATATTTTGACGTATCTGAGTGAAAATTTGAAGCTCTCAAAGCCTCTTTGTCTGTTTGGAGTTTGAATTTCTGACTTTTAATCTCATTCTTACAGGTTTAGCTAGAAAATGTTAGCCTTGAAGTTCATGATAGATGTGAAATTCTTGTGGGATTTCTTGTCACGGGGGTCTGGTGTGTGATGTCCTAGTTCTTGGGTATCCAATCTAATTTCTTCAGTGTTCTTGACAAAAAATCGTTGCTCAATCAGATCCAGGAATTTCCTCTATTTTTACAAATTTTCTTAGACAAATCTAGAATACACTATATTATTATTAACCAATCTGCAAAGATTTAAGACCATATTATTATTAACCAATCTTGCAAAGATTCAACGCCTAAAGTAAGCAACTTTAAACTTATAACCCTACTAAGAAAATTTATAAATGTTGCAGCTGCATGACAAAAATATGTGAAAACCCCCAATGATTACTTGACGAAAAATGTGAAGAAAATTAACACAAAAACCAGAGTAGCTAAATATAATAACCAAAAAACAAAAAAACTAAACTAAACTAACATAAAAACTAAACTAATTAATCAAAACATTCTTTATTACTTAATTAAAGCATACAAAAGCTAATCACATACAACAATCATTATTAATTAATTAAAGCATAAAAAAAAAAGGATAGGAATGCATGCGAGCCCTTGCCTTTTGTTGTTTTAATTTCATATAACTAACGTATACATGTAACGGGTATGTAGTTCGTAGGAGGGAAAAAAATTTAAAACTCTTCACGCATGAAAAAATTTCTCGAAAAGCAGATGTGATTCAAAGTCTGACAATATTATGTATTTTTTCTTTTCCTTCTTCCCACTCCCTTCAGTTTGCAATGAACGGGTCATGCGTCCATGGTTCTACACTAGCTGTAGCTATAAAGTTTGTGGTTTGGATCAACAAACATATTCTTCAAAGGTGTATGTGATATGCTATGAAAGGGTGGGAATGTCCCTTGCTGACTGGTTTGGCCAGGTCAGATCTAGTGCAGTGCACGATTTGATGAAGACAAACATGATGAGATCGTGTTTTGTGCGATTATTGGAGGAAAGAAATAAGATGGTTCTCAAATTACCATTTTCTATTTAAATTTATGTTAATGTTTTGACCTAAGTATTTTTATGTTATATTGACAGGGAGTTGATTGTTGTTGTGTCTAAGATGCATAGCTATGGTTGCTACCATGGGGCGTTGAACTTGAAATCTAGCTATGTGTTCGTTGCTGGTCATTTGAAAATGATAAATCTTGAAGGATCCTGTAGTGATAAAAGTCAAGATCTTTATGATTTTAAAAAGCGGCAGGATTTTGTCGACATGGAGTTGCTTTTTAGGAGTTTGTTTTCTTTGTTGACATCAAATTTCCGGTGGCCTGAGAATGATGCCTTTCTCAATTGTATTTTGAGTACCTATCGGCTGATGTACCAACATAGTGAATCTTCTCCTTGAAGTGGTAGATTTCTAGCATGTACTCTGACCAGGAATGCATTCAGAGAACACATTCCAATTGTAGTACTTTTTAAATACCGGTAAGGTAAACACTGACCATACCTTACTATTTAGCTTTAAATTTCCTCCAATATCACACATCTATATCACACCTCCTATATTAGTATTCAAAACAAATTTTTTTTCTTTCTCTTTTCAATTATCAGTTGAGGCTTGAGAGTAATAACAATTATACTTTCTTCAAGAGCGTTAAAATCAAGCAATATAATGAGCTTAAGTGGCATCTAAGATTATAAATATGTTTGGTAAAATGTGATCCATGATTAAAATGCAAACGTGATGCGATATGATTAAAATGCAAATGTGATGCATAATTAAAATGCAAATGTGGAGGTTAAAATGCACATGAAAAACATTCGAGGTGGTTATGCACTCAAGGTAAATTATGTGCCTGTTTGACAACCATTTCAATTTTAGTTTTTAGTTTTTAGTTTTCATTTTTTATGGTAGAATATAGAGGAAAACGAGAGTGAGAATGAGAGTGAGGATGAGAGAGAAAAGTAACACAAGTGAAAACAAAAACTTGAAAGAGAAAACAATTTCAAATAGATTTCAATTTTTATTTTTTATTTTCACTTTTGTTACTCCTTCCTCCCTCCTCCCCTCTCGTTTTCCGTCTCAATCTCATCTTCACTCTCATTCTCCCTCTTTTTCCTTTATACTCTAGCACAAAAAATGAAAAATGAAAACTAAAAACTAAAATTGAAATGGTTATCAAACTGGCCCTATATTTTCAATTCGAGGTGGTATCCTCCACTGCACCATACCTCACCTTATCAAACCAATTAGCAAGCGACATGTCAATCCTATCATAGCATATTGTAGCAAATCTTTTTAAAGAACTAGTCTTTCCATCAAGATCTCCGCCAATTTTTCAGCTACATATGGTACATGCTAAGATATTTTGCGAATTTTATGTATGTTGTATTCTTTTCCATAAGGAAGTTTATATAGGAGTAGGTTTACTATCTTTCTTCCAAAATGTTATAATAAAAGTCCAAACTTCGAATCTACCCTCCCCCAAAGTTCAAAAAACATGTACAAAAGTTAAGTCTCCATGCTTAATTAGAACTTATATTATAGTCACTCTCTAAACTACATTTCCAACCAACAACCACAATAAAATATCATCTCTCTCCTTCGTCTAAGTACAGAAGTTCAACAACGTGTAAATTCTACATAAAAACTATATATAAACTCAGCAATTGATCATTATTTGATCTTCCAGTGAATACCTTATAGTGATAGAGTGATGTAAAGGCCAGTGTTTATTCTATGCTAATGCTGCTCCTTTTTTTCCCCCTAAATTTCTAACATGTGTCGTTGCAGGGTGAGCTTGCTCTTGCCTTTGGTGAGTTGTTGAGGAAATTGTGGTCCTCGGGTCAGGACAAACAAACAATTGCACCACGTTCGTTCAAGGGCAAACTTGCTCGATTTGCTCCTCAGTTTAGCCAGAAAGACTTACTTTTAATCGGGATAATCATAGCAATGTTTTGCTATCCCGGCCAATGACGCAATGACACATGGCTACTTTTTCTTGTAGTTGAGTTTCTAAGTCCCTATTATTGCATGTAAACTTGTAAGTGTACTAAATCCAAGGTATATCGGGATAATATCGATATTATGACGATAACATCATGGTTAGTTGCTAAAATATCGGCCCCCCAAAAATCAGATATTATCGGGATAATATTGATATTTAAGACCTTGAGATAACTTCAACATTTTTATGAATGATTTGGGCAAAATATCGATAATATCCCGATAATATCCCGATACGAAACCCAAAAAATACATGAAATTTTTTGAAAAGCCTCCCCTATTGCGCATAGAGGGATTCGAACCCCTCCCATTTTACTCATTCAACACCTTAACCACCATATCACTTATGTTTTTGTGAAGTCAAGAAGATGACTCGTAGAGAAAGAGGCAAGGGGACTTTGTCAGGTCAAGAAAATGACTCGTTATCTATAACTTCGGACTCTGTTGGAGTATGAAGTAGTAATTATGGTTATACTCATAACCAACCATTTCTCTACCCTTCATACCCCATTCCTGTTGGGATGGAATCAAGCGACTCATGGAAAGAATCCGAGACTCAATCTTCAAATGATTTTGCTTATGGACAACGTCAACCAATCTCGGATCCATATGGGTGGCATGTTAACAATTACATGCAAAACTATTTTGGGGATTTATCATTTGATGACTACTCTTCAAAATATACTTACTCTACACATAGAGATGATGAAGATAGTGAAAATTTTGAACCTCATAGGAACTCTATGTGGTACTAAGTCACTCATGTATCTTACCATGCAATGTATAAAGTGTAAAATATTGTAGTAATTCATTATATATAAATTATTATGGTGTGTTTAATCTTCTTTCATTAATTACTACATATTTTCTACACTTACAGTGTTTGCCAGCTCGCTATATAATCAACTTAAATCAGTTAAATCCATCATGCAATGCATTTCCTTCCAATTTTTTGTGATAAACTAATAGATAATTGACTAAAATAACATCCTGCAAAGTTTCAATAAAAATTTCCAAGTTTTTCTTACAATTTCCTTGGTTTTTATTCAATTTTTACCAATACCGATAATATCCCGATATTTCCTTCGATATTTCCGTGTTTTTGGACTTCCGATATTTCCGATACCACCGATATTTTAGACCTTGTCGCATCTGAACTTTCTGATATCTTTGCTTTCATATACACATTGAAATGGCACCTAGTGAAGATGCATACAAGGGTCTATACAGGACCTAAATAGAATTTGGAAACAAATAAGTTAAAGAGGTTGATGAAGGAAGTTGAGGTTCCACCCCAAAACCAATGGGGGGAGTAGCCCAACTCCTTATAAACCCAGGCTAGGTCCCTTAACATTTCAATGTGGGACAAATACTCTCAACACGCCCCCACACGTGTGGCGAACTTTCAAGCCTAACATGTGGACAACACATATTGGGGGACGTGGGAGCACGTGTGGCCGTTGGGCCCAACACATGAAACCTGGCTCTGATACCAAGGCAGCAACACAATGACAGGGCTTGAGTGGCCGATACCAAGTCGGCAACACAGGGGAAGAAACAGGGGCTATGCAAAGGGAACACCGGCAGTGTGACACGGCAGAGAAAGCTCGGTGAGCGTTGATGAGGCTCACGGAGGAAAGAGAGACAGCTCGGTGAGCGATGACATGCATCATCAACAAACAAGGGGAAAGTATGGAAACTACGATAGAGAAACCATCAGAAATACATGAGAGAGAGAAACCACGATTGCAGACTAGGATAAGGCTCGGCGAGCATTGACAAGGCTCGTAGAGGGAAGAGAAACAGCTCGGCGAGAGAGACGGCGCGAGGGAGACAAAGAAGTGGACAAAGATTTCAAGAGAAAGAGAGAAACCAACAATAGAGAGGCATGGTCTCTGAGGGAAAACAGAGATATGACCATCATGCCAAGAGACGGACATGGATAAGGAGTGGGACTAGGTATCTGAGGAGTGGAAGAGGCACTAGGCTGTGGAGGAGAGGGAAAAAAAAATCATCTTTGAGAAGAGGAGAGGAAAAAGGACTATACAGAAACAAACACTCTTACAGGTGATGAGTGCCAACGACTCTCAATGTTGGCAGTTGGAGAATCGCTAATCGGCGTTAGCCATTAGCTCTGATACCATGTAGAAACTGTATATTCGATTATTATATTTGAGATATTACAACCTATATTTATACCCAAACTATAAGATATCTTCCTAGTGGTTACAATGAAACGGAAAACCCATTATCCTAATAAAGGCTAATAACAACATAACAGCTAAAACACTAATGTATTGTCATTAAAGATCCTTAACTATGGTAACTCCAGTAACCCCCTAACACTCCCCCGCAAACTTGACGCCGGAGAGGTGACAAGTTTGGAAATAAGACGTGAAAAGAAGGAATATTTGATAAGAGGAGAGGAAAAAGGACTATACAGAAATAAACACCCTTACGGGTGAGGAGTGCCAACGACTCTCAATGTTGGCAGCTGGAGAATTGCTAATCGGCGTTAGCCATTAGCTCTGATACCATGAAGGAAGTTGAGGTTCCACCCCAAAACCAATTGGCAATGGGGGGGAGTAGCCCAACTCCTTATAAACCCAGGCTAGGTCCCTTAACATTTCAATGTGTGGGACAAATACTCTCAATAGTTCAAAGCTTGCGGAGGATGGCTGATTTCTGCTTTTGAAATAGTGATTTTGTGTTTTGCATGTTGTTTCATGCTCACTTTTCTTCATTATTGTAAGCTTCTAAAGTAGGTATCATGATTCCATTTCCAAGTAGACCACATCAGATTCAAAAGACTCGGTGCTTCACTCATCTTCCAAAACATCTTTAACAGGGAATACTGCAGCTCCTGCAGGCTCGAGAGAGCTTGCTGGATCTCTGCCCAACCAGAAGGCTTTACATGTGCAAATTAAGTGTTCAGCTTCAAAAGTGTTGCAGAGAGGTGAAAAGTTGAACCAGACAACTTCATACAAGGCGTACATGGAAGCATTATTATAAATTTCTGTGTATAATGTGGGAGCAAATTTCCTCCCACGAGAATATTCGCCCAAGATTCCTTCGTCTTCTCCGCTTCTCTTTCTCCCTGCAAAATAAATCGGAGTAAAAGGACCACACCCGGGGGGTGTTGGCCAAAGGCCCTCCGATGCCTAAGATAGATTGGGTGTTTCAAGGAAAACCGGGTGGCTGGAGCCGTGTGTGGTGGCCGGAGCCTTGTGTGAGAGAGAGAGAATAGGAAGGGAGAATGGTTTATAAGAAATAATTTATGCAGAGTTTCAGTAGGAATTCAGACGTACCTCAATCCTCGTGTGTAGCCAATATTTATAGAGGGTCTCAGAGGCTTTAATTTGGCGAGGTTGGTGGGGTTGGTGTATTTAGGGGTTAGGGATTTACCAAATCCCTAATTAAGACAAAAATCAAAGACATCTAATTTAAATCAAATAACCTCCTAATTAATTCAGATAACTCCCAATTAGGTTTGGTAACCCCAAATTAGGTCAAATAATTCCCAAATTGATTGGCCTAATTATTTGACCTAGAATGAGATATTTTGCTTCCACATATAACATCTACAAATCCTTCAAAGAAGTACCTAATATCGTAATCAAGTTCATCTAACGTAACAGTGGGTGAACAGCGTACTTGTGAAAAGTGATGAAATAAATTTCGTTATTTAATCACCTGCTGGCTTAAGTCTGTAATTATGAAGACGATTGATTTCATTAGGATACCTTGGGAACACGATCGACTAGCCGAGCCCATTCATGTCGATTCGGAAAGCAATCAAGAACAACCTATGAAGGACTTGTGTATGCATAACGCTCTCCATTATGCTTTCTCAGGTTATGCCAGTGCTGCAAATAGAAACAAAGAAGAAGAAAAACAAACAAAGAAGCTTATTATTCTACACCCAATATGGGAGACAACAATTACACAGAAAACAGCGAGCATTCTATTGAAAGCAATCATACCGGCAGCACAGCATTACAAAGCTCCTCATATGTCATGCGCCTGCCTTTACTCATAATCTCATTTATCAAGCCTAGATAGGGAGAAATGAATGAGCAAACAATGAATAAAAATCTAAGTAGAAATAGGAAACCTTAAAGAAAGATTACAGCTACCTGGAAAAGTACGATGACCAGGACCAACTGCGCCTGTATCATCATCAGAGGCATTTCTCGGTGAACTGCGTACCGATGACACATTCTGATCAGTAGCCTCAGTGGATGAAGATGGTCCACTGTTTGCAGTGGCAGTGGAGGCAGAATGGATGTTCCTCTTGCTGGAATGTACCGCCGTTGAAGATGAACTGTCCTCCCTCTTAGCAGCAACATCCGATGTACATGCTGCATCTTGTCTTCTTTGATCTGAAGAAGATGGTACCCTGTCAACCCTTTTAGCTTCATCATCAAGTTCATGGGAACTTCGGAACCCATCTTTAGATGCATCCCTGACTTTTCTTCTAGAGACCTATAGATTGTATCAATGGGATTAGTTAGCAGAACCATGACTCATAATGTTTTTTTTATCTAAATTTTTATGTAGGAACGACTTTCTTAGTAACAAAACCAACCAGTTTTAACAGTTTACATTGGAATGCGAATATATTTTCCAGAGACAAAACAAAATTTGACATTGTAGCGAATTGTGATCCTTTCCTCCAGAACTAGATGCACGCTTCATTAACATGCTTGTTGCACTTGGAGAGGCCAACTGGGGTAAGGTAGATGCATTGCGAACACGTGGTACACGAGGTACTCTCGGAGACCTATTGAGTTGTTGTTGCAAAAGTAATGCAAGCTGCCAAAATCCCCACAAAATATATAAGGCTTTTTATCACAAATGGTCCTTAAAGTTTACGATTTTATCACGAATGGTCCTTGAGGTTTTTTTGTGACACTAATAGTCCTTAACGTTAGAGCTTTTTATCACAAATGGTCCCTCCGTTAAAAATTTTGTTAAGTGTAATAAGTGGAGCCCACATGTCCAATCACATCATGACATGTGGATTAAATAAATAAATAAATATTATATATTTTTTTTAATGAAAATCCACTCTCTCTCTGTCTCTCTCCCCCTCCCCTCTGCCCTCTCTCCTCCCTGTGCTCTCCCTCTCCCTCTGTTGTTTTTTCCTTGCCTCTACAGCCCGCATGCCCACCCACCCGCAACCCACCCCTCTCCCTCTGTATATTTTGCATAATCACTTGCACAAGGTAGTTTCACATTTCCTTTTACGCAAATATTTTTTCAAACAACTTAAAATAATTAAAAACAGAGGGGTAGAGTAGAGGAGGAGAGAAAATACAGTGGGAGAGGGTAGGGGAGTTGGGCGTGGGTTGCGGCTTGCGGGTGGCTGTGTTAAAAAAACAGAGACTAATAAAAGAATCCCAAAGACAATTTTTTCTTGCAGGTGGCAGGCAATGGGCAAGAAAAAAACAAAGGGGGATTGTGGGTTATGATTTATATACCACTATACAAAGATGGAGAAAGATATATGGTTTATATTATTATTTTTACAGAGGGAGAAGGAGAGGACAGGGGGGAGAGAGGGAGAGCAGAGGGGGAGAGAGGGGGCAGAGGATGGAGAGCAAGGGCAGAGGGGAAGAGAGATGGAGTAGAGGAAGGGGGATGAAAAGTTGTAGAAAAAAAAAAGGAATTTTCATAAAAAAAAATTATTTAATTATTTTTCCATCCACATGTCACAATGTGATTGGAATATGGGCTCCACTTGTCTTCCACATCAGACACTTAACAGAATTTTTAACGGAGGGACCATTTGTGATAAAAAGCCCTAACGTTAAGGACTATTAGTGTCACAAAAAAACCTGAAGGACCATTCATGATAAAATCTTAAACGTTAAGGACCATTTGTGATAAAAAGCCAATATATAAAGAAATGAAACTCTTCTCTCACTTCCTCGTCAGTTAGTTTTGCCTGCAAACTTGATGGTGCAGGTGGACAAGCAGGCAGATGTCGGGTGACTCTGATTAGTCTTAGATGAAGTTGTCTGGTTGAACTTTTCACCTCTCTGCAATGCTTTTGAAGCTGAACACTTATTTTGCACATGTAAAACCTTCTGGCTGGGCAGAGATACATAAGGCTCTCTAGAGCCCGCAGGAGCTGCAGTATTCCCTGTTAAAGATGTTTTGGAAGATGAGTGAAGCACCGAGTCTTTTGAATCTGATGTGGTCCTCTTGGAAATGAAATCATGATTCCCACTTTAGAAGCCTACCCAAGCCATGGTTTCTGGTTTGTAGGAGTCAATTGACACCCCTTGCCCCAGTGTGGATCCGCCAACGCATGTGCAGAAGAAGCACAACATGAAGCTGAGTGTTGTGGTGGAGGAGGCTATTTGTCGTGGTGCTATTGCAGAGGAACGATTTCTGCACAATCATGAAGAACGCTTTAAAGCACAAAGCCAGTCTATGGACATGGATCATTTTCTGATGACACTTGGACTACATAAGGGTATTTTACTTTAAAAATAGTTGAATTTCTTGTTATCAATGATTTCTGGACATTTTAATTCATTTTTTGTTCAGTTGGTTGCATGAGTCTTGCTCCCTGGGCAGAACCTGCATCGTCAAGTTCATTTGAGGTAACTTTTGAATTTCCCTTTTACTTTTTCTGCAATCACTTTGTCAGTTTAGATCTTTCGTGACGATACTGTTTGTTTGTCTTTGTTTTCAGCCGGAGTCTCCCCCGAGGTATTCGGATTTGGAAGAGATGTATGAGGATGAACTATCAGTCTACCCTGGCTGTTTGACAACCTTGACTCTTCACCTCCTTTCTCTCCAGAATCACCAAGTTTCCACACTGTTTCCTCTTTGTTTTCGGAGGACTGTGACTTCCAGTTGATGTCAACACCATAGCTTTCAAGAGATTGATTCCCCTCCAATCTCCAAAATACGTATAGTGTGAGGGAGCATAAATTTGAACTTGACTACGCCTTTGGATGTTATTGCTTGTTACAAGACTATGCAGTTAACGGTGATGAATGTTTGATTCTTTTGTTCAACCCACATTGATGATCTGATATATTTTGACGTATCTGAGCGAAAAGTTTGAAGCTCTCAAAGCCTCTCTGTCTGTTTGGAGTTTGAAATTTCTGAATTTTAGTCTCATTCTTACTCGTTTGGCTAGAAAATGTTAGCCTTGAAGTTCATGATTCATGAGAACAAAAAGAATATGCAACTTCTAGGTGAAACCTTAATTCATGAATCTCGGTTGTGTGGGTTTCTTTTCTTCCTTCTTCAATGGTGCAGAGTTGTTCTATAAACTATCACCTTTTTTAATTCTCACCAAAAACGAAAAAGAAAAGAAAAAAGAACACCTGTAAAACAATTTTGACAGTGACACGAAGTAAAAGGTAACATTAGTAACATTAGCTGCCCTTTTAAACTAGAGAGAGCATTTCTCAGCACAAGCTACCTCTCTGTTGGGGAGGAGCCTTATCAACATCCATGAATGATAAATCTCTTAGCACGGATCGAATTCGACAATCGAAAAAAATTTAAGTAAAAATATGATCACAGAGTTTTGTATTAACCAAATTCGTAAGTTGGAGATAAGTGGACAGCTGACATTATCACAATAGACCTCCTACAATTACCACTACCAAGAACCAGAGCCCAAAACCATGGAGAGATATAACGCCGGCCAATTTGGATGTGCAATCCATCATTCACACGTGGAACACAACACTTCATGATTATGGTAATATTTTAGCTAATTCAATTACAGTGGTTCTGTATAAACAAAAACATGTGAGCATCATTTGAGCATGTTTATCAAATAACTATCTTTTCTGTACAATATATTCAAATCAAGAACTCGTGTCTTCAACTTATTCAGCA
>NW_018925835.1:0-14996 GCF_002207925.1 Prunus avium | reverse complement strand
TGAACATCTTGAAAGCCTCTTCACAGCGATTTCTTGTCCCGTCAAAAGTTTTCCCTTCGTTAATAATCCATAATATAGCACCAAGTAATCAGGTTTATATTTTTCAGTTATTAATACAAAGACACTCATTTTTATTTAAAACCTTAATTACCTTATAAACAGGTCCAAAGCCCCCCTGTCCGAGCTTGTTTTCTTCCGAGAAGTTAGTTGTGGCAGCCACGACAGATGCGTAGCGAAATACTGTCAAATTATTTCCCATCTTTCTATCATTTTGAAGCCCCTTGACATCGCCAGTGGATCTATCAGATTCCATCCATTCAAGCAATTCATTCTCGATCATCGGGTTGGTCTCCTCTGTTTAGATTAATGTTGTAAGAAAATTAAAATTTACAATTTCCAAAGCCTTCATAGATGTTTAAAGAGTCTACCTGAAAATAGTTTCCTCCTTAGTAGATAGCACGAGATGCAAAGCACCATTACCAATAGAGCAGCGGCAATAGCCGTGCCAATCCATATCCACTTATGTGCTGCACATAGTAACACAAATGTGAAGAGATAATTCTTCAATATTCATTGTAGGCATGTACATTTATACTTATGTACATGTGCCTGAAATTTATTCTCATTACACTTGGTAGTCATTGGTACTTGTGAAATGATCCTATATATCTTAGTAGACTTACCGTTACGGCGAGATGACTTTGGTGTTTCTTTTTCGCGAGATGACTTTGTTAAAACAAAGTAATTCGTTGTGGTATTGCCAGTAGTGTCTTCATTGAACTCCGATTTTCCAGTCCAAAATCTGCATCCAGTCTCGTTATCAAAATTAAAGTAGAACCCAAGACAGTCACAATTTTCCCAACAAGCCGCCTGACAATCACTAATGCCGAGGCTTGTATTTGAATCAATGGTTGGTTCAGATGATTCAATTACTGGACTGAAAAAACCCACTTTTTTCTCAAATCTATCACCAAGATGCCTACAAGTTGGCTGGGGCATTTTCTGGCACCCTCCGTCCGTGTTATTTCCATCACAGCCTCCTGTAGGTTTTGATTGAACGGACTCCGCTGCGCTGTCCGACAGTGTTTGCCTTAGGTACCCCTTTGAGTCTAGCATCCATAGGTTACTATAATTTACAGTAGTATTGTAAGTGAAGTAGTTTTCGTTCTCATTTGAAACTATGCTAAAGTTACAAACGCTCTCGTTTTTGGGTCCATAATAAGGTGATAGAAATTCAAATGTCCCATCTCTAAATGCGCCGCTACTCCAATAAAGCACCCCGCGTTGTTTGATTTGAAATTGGTGTCCTTTGGGGTCCCATTCAAAGGTGAATGCTCCTGATGTAAGCAACCAAGTGTGATCATTTCTGTAGTTCACACCTAATTTCATGCCTGGTAAAAATATGCTTGCAAGATAATCAAAACTTTGCCACAAAACTTGCTTCGTTGATCCATCGACAGAGCTCAGTTCCTGTAGGATAAAGTTTCCAGTATCCAACAGAGTAGCCACCACAACACTAGTAGTACTGTTAATAGTGGTAGTTCGTGGCGCTGAGAAAAGCTCTATAGGATCACGACCTTTTTGCGTAATTTTCAGTGTTCCATTCCTGTCCAAGGTAAGAGCTCCCGTAGGGTACATAATTGGTGTGTTCCCGTTGGCAATCCAGACCAGGAAACTATATCCTACACTTTCAGTCCCCTCAAGAACTAGGTAGCTGTAGTTCGGTTTGTTCTGATCTAATGCAGTGAAACTCAAAGTGAACGACCCCATGGCAGAAACTAAGGTATCTGAGGAATTGAGAGTGTCTCCTGGTTTCAGTGTGTCCCTGTTTGCAGCATAACATGCACTCCACATGGTGCATGAAAAGCTTATCAGCGACCAAACTAAGTTGAGACTGCAGCTAGCCATGAGCAATTGCGGAACCAAGAACTTTTACAGGAGGCCTGCACCAGAAAAGCAACAAAGCTAAAGCGATACGTCCCTAAAAATTACATTGGAATTCAGGAACAAACAGGACTTGGGATAAACAGGGGAACCATTCAACCCAGGTGTCCAAATTAAAACTTTGAATGTGAGATCTAATTAGGAACCCTAATTCAAGGGTTCTGCAAGGCTTTTCAAACATGAAAACAGGGAATCCCCTAGAAAATAGTTCAAATAAAACTTATGTGGTTCAGTAAAAATAATTATTTCATGTCCGATATTATACCACTACGTGCTATGCATGTGGTGAATGAGACTAATTATTTCGTGTCGTTTCTAAGTTGTGCTACCATGTCTCCTAAAATTTCACCCCTAAATGCTATGCTATGCATGAAGGTTTTTTGTTTTCATCAATGGGGTATGGAGAGTTCAAATTTGGGATATCTTTCAACATTTGAAAAGAGAAGTGCCACTAAATTGATAGCTACTTGGTGCAAGAGAGGAAGTTAAAAGAGTGAAAAAAAAATGGGATGTGAGAGAGAAAGGGTATGCTAGTAAATATTAAGTTTTTTTTAGTACAAGTGATTGGGGGAGGGGGTTTACACAATATTTATTGGGTGCCTGAAGGTTTCCGAACCCCTGCCCGCATAAGTAAAGGTTAAAAACCTCAACCAACTAAGCTATATTCACTACCAGTAAAAATTAAAATTTAATGTAGGCATAAGTGGCAATATATAGATTATATCATTACTATCGAGAATAAACAAATTTATATAAACTAGCTTCTTCAAGTTGCTTCAGTTGGGGAGTTAACGTGTATTAACTCATCTTATCTATGTATAAAGCAAAATGCAAAGAATGGTAAAACATTCAAAAAATATCCTTATTAATCAAAGTGTTAAAGGATTGCAAATCAATATAATAGGGGTAAAATGGTAAAACACTAATTTGCTTAATTATAAAATAAAAAATAAATTCCACCTAAGTAATTATATGAAGGAAGTTACTCCCCCGCCCCATCCACATTCCTCTTTTTACTCCCCACTCCACTTCACCCACATTCTTTTTTCTTTTATATATTTTTTTTATATTTTTAAATATCTTTATATTTACTTGATGTAAAAAAGAAACGATATTTGTATATGGAACAAAAAAAATATATATATATATAACAAGTCTTTCTTAAAAATTTAATATAAATAAAAAGGAGAAAAATAGAAAGACTAATGTATTAGCAAATATATCCTCGGGTAATAACAAGTATGGTGTGAGATCAATTTATTCAACAATGATAAAATGGTAAATTAATAATTTGCTTTCTAATTAAAAACTTTCATTCAAGAAACTAGAACATGGTCTCCTATTTAAGGAAGACCCACATTTACTTCTTTTTTAATGGTAAAGTAGGAAATTTGTAAATGTAAAAAGAAAAATTATGGATTAGAGAAGCTAAGGGGGTTTAGCCCAGAGATAAAGGGTCTTGATTTAAAAATTCATGTATTAATTTGCTTCCAGAGGTGATTCCTGAAACAAAATCCACCTCTCTACTAATTAACAAAACTTTAAATGAATGGATAAATATATGAAAAACTACCCATCAATTTTTTCATGTTTAGAAGACTGAAAGAGAAAGAAGAGATCAAATGTATAGTCACCTATATGTTATATAGGAAAATTACCTATTGTAGCTGCAACTGCAATGAACTCTGTACAGCTGCTGTAGGATTTTGCTCTCAATAACTCGGGTTTGAAACAAAAAGAGAGAAGATAAAGGCTGAAGAACTGAATCTGAAAGGCTGAAGAACTGAATGTGAGGCTGAAAAGTCAGGTTTGAATGGTATACCATATACTTTTTGTCCGCATACAACAATGGACCTCAAACAACAGTTATTACGAAAAAGAAAGAAAACGGTGACCCCGTTATTATGATGGCTTCTAAATATAGGTGTATTTAGTTAATTTTTGATATTTTTAGTAGTTAAATAAAATATACTTAGTTAATTTTACATTTTGATTTAAATATTAGGATATACTTAGTTAATTTTAAAGTTCGTTTAGTAACACTCATAAAATATAAATAATATATTATCATATTGTGTATTATATTAGAGAATTAGAAAGAAAAACTTTTCTTTTTCTGGTCAACAAAACTAGTAGAGGAAAAAAAACACTCTCTTTCATCTCTTCCCGTGTTAGGAAAGACACGGTGAATCTTTACACATTGCCAATTTAAAATAAATAAATATGGAGGAGAGAAAGAACAGCTTGCCGAAGTGTGTTTTTATGAACCTTTTTTCAACCCATAGAGCCTTTTTTTTTTTTGTTTGGTACCAAATGGCAAATGATTTTTGTTTTTTTGGTCGAGGTACCAAATGATGTTGGGTCACCTTTGGACCTAGAGACACGTGCCCCGCTGACCCTAGGACGTCACAAATTTTTAGAATTATTTATACTAATATCTCCTGAAATTTTTCGTGTTTTCACCTCCTGAGGTTCTTTGAATTACACAAACATCCCCTCATGATAAATACTTAAATAACCTTCATGATATTAGAATACTGTTTGGATGCACTATCACATTAGTTCCTATCCATCATAATGATAAAATTAAAAAATAACCTATTCATGTGACGCATCGTACTCCCACCACCCAAAAAAGGAAGGACAGCTTCATATTCCATCTCCTCCATCTCTTCTCCAAAGAATATGAATTGGTTATCCAATTAATTCATGGATTGATTATAATATGAAAGTGTCTGATTTTTTTTTAATCAAGCAATCTTAAGATTATGCAAATGGATAGTCAATCTAATTGCAATTGATATTCGTAGATTTGGTGAACAAATTGGGAACAATTGCAAGATTTGGAACAAAGGAAATTATAAGTGATGTGAGCATGATTGGACAATTTGGTGTTGGTTAATGCCATGCTTTAATTTGTCAACAACGTTGATATAACATCTAACATGGTAGGGCCGATAAGCTGCATTTTCTTCCACGCATAGCAAACCAACATGGATAAGTGTGGGAGCAAATATCTCGGTGCTCCAATCGCAAGGCGCCACATGAACAAAAAAAATATCTCATAGGTCAATAATCGGGCCCATTTGTTTGGGGGATTATTTAGACATAATTAAGGTAGCGTTTGGGAAAAAAGCAGCTTTAAATAAAAAATTTCAAAACTAAAGTGTTTGGTAAACATCAACAATCAGCTTTTTTTTTAATTTGCAGTAAGCGACCCTTGTTTTTTCAAAGCAGTAGAAGGCAGCTTTCAAAAGCTGCTTATAATCACCAACATGAGTTGGTCCAACTGGAAGGGGCTTGGATCCTTTAAACAAGAGGTCCTGGGTTCGATCCCAGGCACTTGCGAATAGAGCAGACTCTGTTGGGAGAGGTCCCCACTTTGCGCCTGACCGTACCTCGAGGGATTTAGTCTCCGCAGTCGCGCGGGGATACCTGGGAAACGGGGGGATACCCTGGGAAACCCAAAAAGAAAAAACAAAAACAAAAGCTGCTTATAAAAAAATTTAACCGGTGGGTTTAATGAGACTTTGGATTTTCGATATTGCCCTCACTTATTTTTCAAATGGACAGTCTTTGTCCCTTACACAACTCCCATCCGCAAACTCTGCATAGAAAATGGAGAAGAAGATAAAATCTTCGGAAAAAAAATGTAGAAAGGAGAAGAAGAAGCCCCATCAAATCAAAGAAGAATTTATACTCAAGCGAAGAAGAAGCCCCTACAACCCTGAAGAATAGTTCAAGAATCTAAGATTCATGGTGAAAATATAATATAAGCAGGTGGTCATGTTCCGTGGGCGACGTCAAAGCGTGGACAAGTAAACACCCAACACCAAACAACCAAGTTGTGGGCTTCTGTTGAAGATTGTGCCCAGAAAATTACTTGCCCTTTGCATCACATCACATCTGATATCTTCACAAGTATAAAATCTCACTGCTTTGCGTATAAAAATAGACCCAGATGAGGAAATTCGCAAGCGGCAGACTCTCACCAAAATAAAATCCAATCTTACAATCCCACTCACATACATAGAGCAAAGGACCATGAACTTAAACCTCTCTTGATATGGGTTTGGATTGAGTTTTGGGTTCGAAAATTCTTGATATGGGTTGTTTTTTAATCGGTGTTTTCACATTAGTTCCTATCCATCATAATGATAAAATTAAAAAATAACCTATTCATGTGACGCATCGTACTCCCACCACCCAAAAAAGAAAGGACAGCTTCATATTCCATCTCCTCCATCTCTTCTCCAATATGAATCGGTTATCCAATTAATTCATGGATTGATTATAATATGAAAGTGTCTGATTTTTTTTAATCAAACAATCTTAAGATTATGCAAATGGATAGTCAATCTAATTGCAATTGATATTCGTAGATTTGGTGAACAAATTGGGAACAATTGCAAGATTTGGAACAAAGGAAATTATAAGTGATGTGAGCATGATTGGACAATTTGGTGTTGGTTAATGCCATGCTTTAATTTGTCAACAACATTGATATAACATCTAACATGGTAGGGCCGATAAGCTGCATTTTCTTCCACGCATAGCAGACCAACATGGATAAGTGTGGGAGCAAATATCTTAGTGCTCCAATCGCAAGGCGCCACATGAACAAAAAAAAATATATCATAGGTCAATAATCAGGCCCATTTGTTTGGGGGATTATTTAGACCTAATTAAGAGATAATATTTTCCTTCCAAATAGATAAGTATTCTTTGCAAAACCAGCACACAAGGAGTCTATAAATACATGGTTACACTAAGCATTCAAGGTAATTCTAAACCTAGCTCAAAAACCCGAGAGAGACACCTCTCACTCTCTCTCTCTCTTTCTCTCTCTCTTGCCGCCCCTCTCTCCCTCTCTCCTCACACGGCTAAGTCCCCATGTAGCCTTTAAAAAAAAATTAAATATACTATATGTATTTTAATATGATTCAATCCATAAAATCTTAGTAGTCCACCTAAATGTAGCCTAGTAACCCATTATCCATTCAACTTTGTAGGTCTATAATCATCAATGGACTCCTTAAACCACCTCCTTAGACAAATTTTAGGGAGGAATTGGAAAAATACAACTCCAACCACCTCCTAAAATAGGGAGACCTCTAAGAGCTTTTAAATCTGAAGAGAGAGAAAGGACTCCTAGTGGCTCCCTATAATTTAATGTTGCTTTGTTTTATGCATAGTTTAAACTTGTAATTAATATTAACTACTTGCACTGACCATACGAGAAAAAAGTTGAAACCTTTCCCTTTAGGTAACATTTGCATACTAGTTTTATTGACACAGTTTCTAACTCCCTTCTGCTTATATCGGACTCAATAACATTTCTTCTTGTGAAGAATGCTGGCCTTGTAGGTAATGGCAATGAGATGGTTTCAGTTGTCAACTTAGATATCAAAAAGTGGAAACTTGATAACTTGTATAACCGGTAACCAACTTTTTAAAAAATCTGGGAGCATCATAAAGGACAAATGGTGCATGGGTGCACCTGGTGCACTGTAGAAGGTGCCTTCCCTTTAGGTAACGTTTGCATACTAGTTTTATTGATACAGTTTGTAACTCCCTTCTACTTATATCAAACTCAATAACATTTCTTCTTGTGAAGAATGCTGGCCTTGTAGGTAATGGCAATGAAATTGTTTCAGTGGTCTGTCAACATAGATACGACGTCAGACATGGAAACTAAGGAGTTATTTGAACTTCAAACTTTGATGGCTTAAGAGAAGATAGAGTGTCCCCTCTTCTCTTCTCTGTTTCTTCCAAGTTTTCAAGCAAGAATGACAGTGATAGGAGGATTATTTCCTCATTAATTTGCTGCAATTGTAAAGTTTTATTTTAAGTTTTACTAATTGGGAGTTAATTTTACAAATTAATGCCAATATCATATATTACAAAAACTTAATCCAAAATTTATGTGTCACTGAAAGAGATGTTTCCATCAGTTAAATACAGATGATGTGTCTCTGCATGGACATCACGATCAGATAGCCACCATTTCCACAGGGACATACCAAGTGCAAGCTCAAGTGATTTGTCCATGGCAAAACAAGCATACCGTCATCGTGCTACATCAGTGGAATTGGATAAGTCATTTGTTGAAAAAATTTCTGTTTCTTTTCCACTTATACTTGCTTCAACCACATTTCTTCCTGTAAAAAATGCTGGCTTTGTAGGTAATGCAGATAGCATGCTTTCATTTGTTAACATGGATATGACATTCGACACGGTGGGCCGATCAGCTTCAACCACATGCCAATATGGATGCATCTTAAGAATTGATCTTTAATACATGAATCACCTACTGTTGGATCCATTAGTTCTAGCACTGTGCCTTCCTTCCATAATTTCCATGCCTGAAACAAAGACTTAATTCAATTATACAGAATCACACACCTCAAATTAAGAAGAAAAATTTAGTCATCACAACTGTTAATTTGCTTGACATACATATCCTACTATATTGAGCAGGCGATCAGCATTGTAGAAGCTATTGTTTCTCCTACCACTTATGATTTCAAGCATTAACACTCCAAAACTATAAACATCAGACTTTATAGAAAAGATGCCCTCCATGGCGTACTCAGGAGACATGTAACCACTGTACCAAATAGAACAGAAATTTAGTACGTCTCAGCATACAAAATGCATGTTTAGCAAACCGATATAAACATCAGACTTTATGGAAAATATGCCCTCCATGGCGTACTCAGGCGACATGTAACCACTGTATCAAATAGAACAGAAATTTAGTACGTCTTGGCATACAAAAATGCATGTTTAGCAAACTGAAAATTTTGAATGTCAAATTGTTTACTTACTATGTTCCAACAACCCTATTAGTATTTGCTTCCAGTTCATTATGCTTGAAAATCCTTGCCATACCAAAATCAGAAATTTTGGGGTTCATGTTTTCATCAAGTAGTATGTTACTAGCTTTTAAATCTCTATGAATTACTCTCACTCTTGAGTACTTGTGCAAGTAAAGCAATCCTTGAGCAATTCCTTCAATTATACTAAAGCGCTTCTTCCAATCTAGTAGCATGACTCTGGTTGAATCTGTCTAATATAGAGTGAAATTATAAGTTGATGATGATCTATATGTATTTTTGACAATTAAGTGACAAAATAAATCAAGTAATAAGATTAAAGTGAGTGCTTCCAACCGAATAGAAAGTAGTCCAAACTTTTGTTTGGCATATACTCGTATATTAGCATCCTCTCTTCGCCATGAATGCAAAATCCAAAAAGTTTGACAAGGTTTTTATGTTGGAGTTCATATATGAGTATCAATTCATTCTTAAACTCCAGCGTTCCTTGCCCTGAACATTTTGAAAGCCTCTTCACAGCGATTTCTTGTCCCGTCAGCAATTTTCCCTGAATTGATGACCCACAATATCTCACGTAATGATCACCTATTTATACTTAGCTATTAATAACAAAACACTTCTTATAATCTAAAGCCTTTACCTTATAAACAGGCCCAAAACCCCCTTGTCCAAGCTTGTTTTCTGGGGAGAAGTTGCATGTGGCAGCCATGACAGATGCATAGCTAAACAAGCTTAAATCCTGTCGCATCGTTCCATCATTTTGAAGTGCATTGGCATCAGTAGGTCTATCAGATTTCATTAAGTCAAGCAATTCATTCTCAATGATCTTTGTCTCGTTCTCCCCTATTTAGATTAAGGTAGTAAGTTAAACATCTATATTTATAACAACAATTTTCAAGGATGTGAATAACTCTATGTACCTGAAAGTGTAAATTTTCTTCTTCTTAGTAGATAGCAGAAGATGCAGAGTACCATTAGCAGCAGAGCAGCAGCGGCGATGCCAATACCAATCCATATCCCCTTGTGTTTACCTGCATTGTGTAGTTAATGAACTTCCAGTTTAATTGCCTATAAATGTATGCATGTGCTCGCGCGGCAAATTATCTTTTGTTGTTTGTATGCATTGTCTGTTGTGGAATGATGTGAGCCGATATGAAATAGAAACTTCTGAACATGTTCGTACATCGAAAGGAACTGATATGAAATTGAAACTTGTTGACAGCTCATTAATTCAAAAGGTTAATGATTTAGTATGATTGAGAGGTGACTTTTTTAACAAGTAAAAACTTAATGTAGAATCACCATCAAAGTCTTGAATGAACTCGCGCGGCAAATTATCTTTTGTTGTTTGTATGCATTGTCTGTTGTGGAATAATGTGAGCTGATATTAAATAGAAACTTCTGAACATGTTCGTACATCAAAAGGAACTGATATGAAATTGAAACTTGTCCAAAATTGGCATCCAGTCTGATCAATATCAAACAGAAAGTTGAACCGAAGGCACTCACAATTTTTCCAACAAGAATCCTTACAATCACTACTAATACTGAGACTTGTATCTGAATCATTCAGGAATGTTGAATTAGAGCTGGTTAGTCTAAAGAAACCATTTTTTAGCTCAAATGTATCACCAACATGCCTACAAGTTGGCTTCTCCGCCCACCTCTGGCACCCTCCATCAGTGTTATAGCCATAACAATTATCTGCCCTTGCAATATCAAATCCTCCAAAGTCATATAGTCGCCCAGTTGAGGTAAGCAACCATTGTGATGGAGAACTTTGGTTTAAAGCAATGTAAGTGAAGTAGTCTTCATTTTCGTTTGAAACAATGCTAACATTATACCTCATCATGATCAGCTTAAACCTTAAAATATAAAATGTTAGCTTAAACCCAAAGAAATTCCATGAGACCATTTAAAATATAAATACTCCAAACCAGAAAAGAAAAAAACAAAAAAATCAAAATTTGACAAGAACTTGAAGAGCACCTCCGATCAACCAAAGAAACAAATAATTTTAAAAATAAAGACCGGGAATTATTTTGATTCTTACCACACTCCAGAACACGCACAACCAGAACAACAACAACAACAACAACAACAACCAAAAAAGGGGAAGACCGGGAATTATTTTGATTCTTACCACAACCCGACAAAATCGGAGAGAAGAAGAGCACCAGAGAGGAAGAAGAGCAACAGCAAGTCAGAGCTTGGGATATCAAATCGCGTTAGGAAATGAGGATTTTTATGAAGAAAGAAGAGGTGTAGGTGAAAAGATTTAAAGCCACATGTAAAATTGGTAAGTAAAGAAGAGAAGGATCTGGAAGCATCGCTCTCATTCTCAACATTGCCAATTAAAAAACTATAATCCATTTCGTCCAAAAACAAATTATATATATACTAAAACTGAATAAAAGTTACTGTTCCTAGACTGTAGCTTAGGAATAGTGAAATGACCTTTGTGCCCTTGCTTGACTGGTTGCCCTCTTAGTTATGTTCACTGATGGACAGTGCAATGTCATTTTTGCCCTGATGAACAGCTACATAGCCCTCTTTCTCAGTTTGATTCTTTTTCAAAACTAAAGCCCCTGCAGCTCTCATACCCGCGTCCGCTTCTCAAACCAGAAAGAAAGCCGTGTTCACCGAAGAGAAGTCCGAAAGAGAGAGGTCTCAGAGATCATAGTCGTCTTCTTTAATTGTCGGACAAGGTAAGCCTGCATAGTTCTCAGTGGGTTGGGTTTTAAATTTCCCGTCAAATCATTTAGGATTAGAGTTAGCTTTGTTATTTAATGGTTTTTCTGGTGCGGTTCCTAGGAACTGATTGCAATGTTTTAGCATAGTTAATAGGGCCAATCCCAAAACTGAAACTTTTTGGAATAAATCCTTTTATTAAGCTGAAATGCTGGAATTCTAATCATTGATTACATTTGGAAGCTAAATAAATGTAAAACCACAGATTACAGTTCATATTGTTTATTATACATTTAGCTTCTATTATTTACTCTCTCTGATCTTCTTCATCTGGCCTTTACTCATGGCTGGCCTTGCACTGCAATCATCTTGAACACACAGTAGAGCAACTTTCATCAATGTTTTTCTTATCGAGTTCACCAAGTAGTCTAGGATCAAGTACTTCCTCAAGCCCTTCTTCTCTGATCTTTTCAGTCACACATTGTGCCAATTGGTTGCATTCATTGGGCTCTTTGGCAAGAGCCGAAATGAGAATAGAAGCACTTTTTCCACTCAGTATTTCCAATGATGTTGGTTTAAGATTGGACTATACCAGATAGGGTCTAATTACATTTCACATTAGTATTTATGAATTCACTTTTATAAAGATTGCTGATTAAGACATAATCTTCATTAGTTTATCAATACCAGACAGATTAACCAACTGAAAATTTACTCAGCAATATAAACAAAACCAACACTATGTTGGGCTTGCCTTTGTACCTCTTCAGGTGACATCTGTTCTCAATTTTATTGTCGTTTTTTTTAAAATTTTGTAAGTTTGATCAAATGGGTTTTGTGGACTTGCATAGTTTTTCAAGTGTAGTAGTTGTGTAGGTTGTGTAAAATATTGCTTCAATCATACCTTTGTTCCTTTTTAAGTATTTGGTTTTCCTTGAACTTCTATAGAATTTGGCCAAACTATATCAATTATTGAGCTTTTTGGTATTTATATGCCTATTGTGCTGAACTGTTGAGTCCCAAGAAGCAACAAAGAATTAACTATTCTAACTCCCGACTCTGAGAGCTTGAGAGATTAGACTGATATGCATTTCTAAGATTTTATTTTATCTGTTTGAATCTTATGAGGCGGTTTGAATGCATAGAAGCATGGGTCCTTGATTCCCGATATATAGCTGTTTAATAATTATGGGTTTAAGCCAGTTGTGATTATCTGTAGCTGCAAAGTTTCCCACTTATTGAAAATGGACACACACCCTCTAAACATTATGCTGTTAATTCATTTCCTAATTTATAAGTTTATGTATTTCTATGTCTATATTCCTTTGATTTCTTGATTTCTTGAATTGAGAATATAAAATAATTATTGACCCGCATCTTATTACAATACTGTGAATGGCAACAAACCAAACACTTAATTATGATTCAATATGTATAATATTATTATAGTAGCTGTCAAATTAAAGTATGACAGGACAAGTATAGGATCTTCTTTTTTGTGATTTGAAAAAGAAAAAAAAAAACCGCGATATCCAGTGGACTGAAACTATCAAGTCCATTTGGTTTAAGATTTAGAAGTTTATGAAGAGATATGAAATTGCATTTGCATGTTTGGGCTGCAATTAGCGTTGTCGTTTTTGTGTTGCAGTTTACACCAGTACCAGGTTGTTTGGAGGAAGCTCCCTACGGCATTTGATGAGCTCCCTAAGATTTACGGGATGAAGCTCTGGGCATAATCCTTCAGCTCAGCTTTTGCGATCCCAAATCTTCATCGGTGAATTTTGCGTTAAACTTAATATTATGGTAAGTGCTTGCCGTTAATGAGGTTTGTTCTCTCTGCCGTTTATACTTTATTTTTTCTAATTAATAAATTTGTACCCATTTTGATTATTTGTCAATGTCTAACGTAGTAAATGTTTAACGAATTAATGGCTTGCTGATGGGTTTCTGAGTATGCTGTTGAATCCTTTGATTCCTTGCCCAAATTGATTCTGTGCTGTGATGATCTGTTGCAGTTAATATTGTTGTTGTGGGAAAGTAAGCATGCCAATTTCGACAATTTGTAATGATTTTGTTGCTGTAATGGGTTGTTAATTTGTTGTTGTGATGATAGGTAGAGTAATAACAATACTTAGAACTGAAAAATCACTTTATCTCTTAATTACTAAGACAACAAAACTCGAAGACTCTTTTAATCCAATAATATACTTACAAAGGTTAGAACTAAAGAATCACTTTATAATACTTCAATTGATCTACTACTTCTATTGGATTCCTGGGTATTTTTTCTTCTTCTTTTTTTAACTTTCATACCATATTAGTACATTTTTTCTGATTAATTAAGGATCGAGATTGTGAATGAGGACTTTGTGATGAGTTTTTGAAATTCTCCATTTTTTACTTTACAGGAAAAAATGGAAAATTGTTATTGATTATATTAGTATAATTTGTTTAGGCAGTCTTTCTGGGATTTTGTTGCTTGCTGAGTTTATTTTCTATGTTTTTCGTTTTGAATCATTAAAATATGCCCAATGTTTTCACATAACAAGCAGCACATAAAACGTGTTATTAGTTTATTTTTTGTAACTTAAGCTTGCTAGACTAAGCATGATACCACTATTTAGATCTCCATGTTTATATAAATAGTACCATTTTCCCTGCATATTTTCACGACTTTATACACATTTCACACAATATCAAAACCCGCAGCATCGCGCGGGCACCATTGCTAGTAAAAAACTATAATCCATAAGAAAACCTACTTTCACAGGGAATACAAAATGAAGGTACCATTGTAATTATGGCCTAAAGATATTGTTTAGCTAATAGACAAATCCTCTATCGTCCAGCAACTGTGGTATTAGACAAGCCATTTACTGATATAATTTGCAACTCCCTTCTACTTATATCAGACTCAATAAAATTTCTTCTTGTGAAGAATGCTGGCCTTGTAGGTAGTGGCATTGAAATGGTTTCAGTAGTCAACATAGATATGACGTCAGACATGGAGGGCCGATCAGCTGCATTTTCTTCCACGGATAACAGACCAACATGGAAGCATCTTAACAATTGATCTTCAGTACATGAATCCTTTAGTGTTGGATCCATTAGCTCTAGCCCCCTGCCTTCTTTCCATAACTCCCATGCCTGAAAAAATATTGCACTCATTTAATTAAGTTGTTGAAAGATTCATGATATATATGTTCACAATTCAAAAAAGAAAATGTTAATCGTAAATTTGATTTGAAAGACATACATATCCTACTAT
The DNA here is from genome assembly GCF_002207925.1 of Prunus avium. The sequence continues at coordinate 254 of NW_018925835.1, read as the reverse complement.
ATTGAGCACGCGATCAGCATTGTAGAAGCTACTATTTCTCCTACCACTAATGATTTCAAGCATTAACCCCCCGAAACTATAGACGTCAGATTTTATCGAAAAAGTCCCCTCCATAGCGTACTCGGGAGACATGTAACCACTGTATCATATAAAAATCAAATATATTTAGTATATGTATGTAAGTACAGGTTTAGCAATGTCAAAGTGGTGAAAGGCATAATAATTTATAATGTATGATCTACTTACTATGTTCC
>NW_018925832.1:0-13071 GCF_002207925.1 Prunus avium | reverse complement strand
CTCTGCTTTTCATGTAGCTAGGGTGAACTTTGTTATTTTCATGTGGGGTGGATATAATTATTGTTTAAATCAAGTAAGGTCTCTAGTATATATTACTTACAATTACGGATCCTTCACTATTTTGTGTTGCATATTTTGCTTATGCAAATAAAACTATGTCAAATTAATAGTTTCAAGTTCGAATCCCAACGACATCATAGTTGTGTGTGTGTGTGTGTGAAATCTCCCTCCCTTGTAGTTTAGACTTTCGCTTGTATTAAAAAAAAAAAAAATTATGCCAGATTAATTAAACCTAACTTCACCTTTGGAACATGTAAAGAGAATTCATTTTTGTGGTCTATAGCCTGCCACATAAAAAGGAAGTCCCCTCAAGTTTTTCTCTACTTATAGGGAGGACTCAAACCTAGAGAGAGGTGGTCAGATCAAAGTGGTCATTTCGTTGATCCTTGTCAAATCCAAATTCCACCCCTTGATATGGGGCAATCAATTCTTCCATGAATCACCCTTGATCCAATACTGTTGATTCCTTCCCTTAAGCAATTCCGAACTCCGCACCGGTGCCTCTGATTTGCACACCAGGCCTTCTTTGGACCAGGATTCCGGCCTTTGCTAGCCTAATTGCGTTTGTGTTCTTCAAGTTTTTGAAGCCTTGAGACATTGGGGCTATGAACAGATGGGCCCATGAACATATAGCCATTCCCACTTTGGGATGAGTTAGGGCAGCCCCAAATTGACGGCGAAATTGGGAAAATTTTCTAGGATTTTTAATCATTTGCAAGAGAAAGAAAAAAAGAACAACATGCTCATGAAAACTAATGGCAAAAAAAACATGGAAAGCATACTTACTACAAGAGGACAACCTCCAAAGGTAAAGTCATCGATTGAGACTCTAGGGTTGAAAATCAAATATCATACTTGTTGGATAAAAAATATTCACTAGGCAACTCCAAATCAGCATGTGTCCATAACTAGGGTAAAAGATATGACCACGCAACTTTACACGTCCGCATGCCACGCAATATTATTCCTAATCGTCTAGGTCTAAATATAGAGTTGGATAAAGTCTAAGAACTCATTAGGCTGAGTTTTATCTCAAAAAAAATTTGGTGAAATTAGAATCAATCGTTTACTAGGCTATTTTAGAAACCTACTTTTCTGACGTAGGAAAATTGTGTTTGATTTATAATCACTAACATCCTGATACTAACAAAAGCCTTTCTTGTATTGTAACCCGATCACTGTCAATTCATGAACCTGTAATCCACTTTAGTCGATTCCCATGTGAACTAGGGCTTAGGGGGTTTCAATTTAGACATGCAATTTGCAAATACCACTTGATATGCTCTACGGCTGGCTCGGCTACTTGAGTCTCAAATCCACTATCAGACTACGATTGCATATCAACCAGCCACATGGCCAGCATTTAGCAAACCCCACTTTCTCTTTGTGATATAGCATTGCATTATAGGACACCTTTTATAGTCAGTCAGTCACATTTTTATTCAATTAACATGCATGCAATAATGTTATGTTAATGGGTCTAATCCAGTGGAAAAAGACCTCCACTTGCAGATTATTGATCTCATGTTCGAATCTTCATGACATCATGGTAGTGTGTGTGAGAAAACACCGCCTCCTCTGAACAAAACATGTACTTGAATAATTTTTTTTTTTTTATAGATTATAAGCTACAACATACATATTGAATCGTAAAATCAAGAAGCGGATAATGTTTCATATCTCGGAATTGGATCGATGGTCAATTGAGCATGTCCTGCTGAGTGCTCTCACATACACACACAAGTAAAGCAAAGCAAAGCAAAGCATATGGGTGCTCCTCCACCAACAACAACCACCCATATGTCTCAATGACACTCCTTTTTCTATTTGTGCAGGAACCCTATATTTGTAGGACCCTATTGCCTTAACTTTATGCCCCAATATAGCCGGCAAATTAAATCCTTCCAACCGTTTTTGGCCCCTTAGCCCCCCAACCACCTAGTCAATTTGGCTATTCCCCTCCACCCTTAAGTGTCCCTTGTGGGACCTCTTGTTAAACTATATTTTAGCTTAAGATTACTCCATCCTCTCTAATTTCAATTTTGATGGATTTTTTGTCATCGGAAATCAGTGATTAGACTACATTTAGAAGAGAAATACTGCTAAATTAAGAATTCATTTATTTAATTTTATTGGATTCTATTATTTATCTATATTGTTTTAAATCATCTAAGTTGCTTCTTCAAGAGGTTCTACTAGAACCAATTGTACATATGTACAAGGAGACAAACACAATGGCTTGAAATCGTAAACTTGTATAATAACTCTATCTTTTGATATGTTAATGTTATGTTGTTAAACGGTTAATTTCAATTACACAGTTACATAATAATTTATTTAACTAATAATTGAAACACAGTCAAATCAAACATGCTACCAAACCAAGTGCTAAAATTCCTTGTAATCATATAGGATATATAACCGAATCATCTCTCTCTCTCTCTCTATCTATGATTGAACGAAAGGCAGTCACCGTAATGGGGGTGACATGGGTCTATGCTTTCACAACTTTTCAACGCATGCATGATGGCTATGTGGGAAAAGCCTCCCCCAACAAGTCTTGCAAAAGAGAGTTCAAGTGGGGCAAGCCAAGGCTTTTTGGCTTTTTGCTTTATCAAAAGTCGGTGCGTTTGTTGATATATCCCTCCTCTAGAAACTACAGATAAATACAATATTACAGAAAAGGCACCAAATAGATTCAAATCCCTCTCTCACATCAAAATTAAACATCATGCTCTATTTTATTAAGCAAAAGACCCACTTGAGCATTCTGCTTTTCTTGTCAAGGTAATATTCTTATTCATCTTAATTCGCTTTTTATGACCTGCCGGACAAGCCATATTTCTTTACCGCCATACTTTATATGGGATGACAACAGGAGCATAGCTTCAACTTTTCAAAGCCCTTTCCTATATGAACAAATACATGCACATACTATATCAACTTTTCAAGTTTCCCTTTTTTTTGGGATCAAATTCCAAGTTGCCCTTTCGGGACATCCAATAAAATTAGAACGATACAGAGAGAAGATTAGTATGGTTTTTGTGCAAGGATGACACGCATAAATCGAGAAATTGACCAAATTTTTTAAAAAAGGAAAAGAAAAGAAAAACTATTCAATTTGCTATCAACTTGCATTTTTTTTTCTTCTAGTTTTCTTTTTGTTGGAGTGTTAAAAGGTGAAGAGAACTTGCTGCACAAGCTAAGTGTAAATACAATTTTAAACTCTAAACAACTGATTTGACCGGGAATGTGAATATCAATCCATTCTAACCCTAAAAGAATCCAATTTCAAATCCTCACACTTATGCTAAGAATAACACAGCCGAAGACTAGTGAATTAGTGGGAATTCGAGGATCAAGGAACAAGATTGAAAAGTAGTACTAAAACTTGAGGCATAATTTGTGGGTGTAATGATGTGTGAACAAAGAAATATGTCATCTAGTTGTCATATCTATAACTTTATGAAAAATGCTATGCTTACCACATTATGTAGTATTTATAATAAAAGAATTCAGTAAACTATAATAATTCATATAAAATAATATCCGAGTTTCATTTTGTTCCTCAAATTAAATTGTAATATATCTTGTTACGTGGTGCTCTTAAATTCTTCTTAATAAATAGTACAATGATAATTAGTATACATGTATGTATGTATGTATGTATGTATGTACACATGTGCAGTGTGGGAGCAGGAAGATACCTACAACCTTTTACCGTACGCACGCACACGCTGAGTCAGTTCTGACCTGACACAGAAAAGAGCAACATGGTCGGCTGGCCTTTAAAGGAAGGAAGAAGAGACATCTCATCTCACAAACAAAAACAACCGAAAAAAAGAAAGAAAAGAAAAAACCTTATCCCAAATTCTCTCCCTCCATCATTGCCAACTTCTACGCTCCACAATCATCAACCTCCCCACATGGAATCAAATGCCCTATCATACCAAATCATTGGTGGGGTCTACCTGTCAAACTCCCTTATACGCTTCCACGTGTCTCCCTCTCCTCTCCACACGACCCATTTTATTTGTTTTTGTTTTTATATTTACAATACTTGATTTATAATTAATACTAAGAAAAAAATGTGAGAGGGAGGGCCGGATAAGGGTGGTGATGACACATGATCGACAACCACCACTAGTTTATTTGGTTTTATTATGTCACTTCGCTTAGTGTAGGAATTAATTAATTAATTAATTACCAAACTAATCAACTCAAAGTTTGTTTATCACTAACAGTATTATTTTTAATGAATTTTTAATATGCCCAATCATGCGTTTAAAGTGAAAGCTGCAAGATACATACGTATATTTATATTATTATTTGTATAAATTAATTTGATATTCTCCAATATGTCAAAGTCAATGCCTATCAACTTGGGGTCCGAAAATACTGGCTGCAAAAACTTTTTCATATTCAGCCACTCGATCGATGACGAAAGCTTTGGCCTTTGGATAATCTTTTTCCAGAAAAAAAATCTTTCCTTACGTTTTCTCAAGCACAATAATAATAATAATTATTATGATGATTATGAGAACGACCATGGTACTCAATTATAGAGACTTCCTCTGTTTAAATATATATAAATAAATAAAATAATAATAACAAGAAATTAATTATTAGGTATTTGTTAATATACTAGAATTCTTTAGTCTAGCTAGTTCTTGTACGTTCTTTGAATGTTTGGACAGCGGTTCAACTTTGTATTCTATTACATATACCATTTTTGTTTTCTAGAACGACCCATATGCAGTCAATTTTTCTCCATTGTCAGAGAATATAATTTCCAAGTCGTGTTTGATCTTTTGTGCAATTTGAAGGATTGAAAATTAATCTTGAAATATTTTTATAGTTGAACAAAATGCTTCATGTACTATATTATCTGATCAAATCATATCTCTCGACCTAATTCGACCTCTAATGGATCCCCTTTTTAAAAGGTGCATGTATATATGCACCGTTTAATAGAAGCTGCATGGCAGCCCAAAACAAACTCATGTGACAAATGCAAGTGTTTAATAATTAATCCCCCTTGAATTCCTTTTTTAGGATTTTATTTATTTATTAAGAGATGCGACAATATACTAAATTCACACACATTACACAAATGCTAGAATTCGAACCTCTAGGACTTTACTTGAGGGAATAATTGCTCCAAACCACTACATTAGTGAGTCGTTTGTCCCGTTGAATTCTTGATGATGAAGAAAAGTATTACTTTAATTAATTTCAAACTTGAACAGCTAAAAACAATTAATCCCGCCATATAATTGTGGGCATTATATTCGGTGGAGAGCTGTGCCCCCACACTAATCTCATCAATGACTGCTCTGGTGCGGGACCATAATTAATTAAACACTAACCATAATTAGTACTTGTGCTTAAAAAAGATTATAAATGGAGTTAAGAATAAGCATGCAATAGAAGGCAAGGTTTGCTATCTATCTACCAATATATTCATGTTGTCTTAATTGCTTTTTGCATTATTTTAGGTTTATCATGTTTTATGGGTGACCTAACTACTCATCACTCTCATCAGCATCGCCGACAAAGCAATATTATTGAAAGTGCTTATTGTACATGTACAGAAAAGCAGGTCCCACAACACACATACTCCACATCAACTTTCTAGTTAAGCAAAGATCCGGATTCTTGTTGATGAATCATATTCTCGTGGCACCATTATAACTCTTTTGAATTGAGTTGAAGAAGTAGTCTCCCATGGTGCATGCCTTCTACCTACTTTTTTCTATCTTTCTTCTTTTTGCCCTTTTTCTTTTCCTTTCTCGCAAACCAAACAAAGAAAAACAGAGATTAGCTGCCACTAGCCAACACTAATTATGCAATGCTAGCTATAGATAGTGCACATCTCTTTCTAGCTAATCTCTGCCCAATTTATAAGCACCCACCCATCTATCTATTCTATCCACCCATTCTGAATTAATAAAAGTTAGAATGCATGTCCATTTCTCTGTAGCCAGTTGAAGCAGGCATGGAGTGGGAGACAGTTCATGTGGTCTGTTAAAAAAGGAACTTATAATTAATATCTAATCATGGCTTTCTCATTTAATTATTTCTTTTTCTAGACGCTTAAAAGCAATCTTTGAATGAGCAAAAACCCATACTAGCTAGCTAATTAATTGGGCCTTTTTTTAATAAAAAAAATTATTAATTTATGAGAAAAAATCACGGACTAGTTCTGCTGGGACACAACACAAGTAAAGCTAGCATTAGCAAAAGTGTGCCCAATAATTGATACATGTAAAGTGGAACCTACAAACGCAAGGAAGCATATAAATGAAAAAGATTAAAGTGGTAGCAATAGTTAAAATTGGTACGTTAATGGGTGGCGAAGCACAACCGAATCATCCTCTTGATGTGTTTCCCACTGCCATGGGATTCTAGCAAGCATATGAGAGAGAGAGAGAGAGAGAGATTATATGTCCTTGTTTTGTTTGTTATCTTTTGATTAATAATCATAGCCCCCCACCCACCCACCCAACGCCCCCACAAAAGTCTCATTCCTAATTCTCTCTCTCTCTCTCTCTCTCTCTTCCCCCCTTCATATTATTTACACACCCTTTTGCTCCCATAACTTCCACCATATATATTATCTCCTCCAACCCCCCATTTCTCACATAACAAACCAATTCCACTTCTTCTTCTTCTCCTTCTTCTTCTTCTTCTTCCAAATGGGTTTTGATGATCATCCTTGTAACACAGGCCTTGTCTTAGGGTTAGGTCTCACAACATCGTCCCCTCAAGAGAGTACTTCTCCACCAAAGGCTCATAATCCATCAAGGTTTGCAAATAAGCCTTCCCCAAATTCTGCTCCCACAAGTGCTACTTTTGAGCCATCTTTAACTTTGGGTCTTCCTGGTGAGCCATATCATCAATTAGTGGCCTCCAATTACAAAGGTGGTGGTAATTCTCACGAGGAAGCAATTGATTTGTATAGGCAAGCTTCCTCACCCCATAGTCATAGCGCGGTCTCTTCCTTTTCTAGTGGTAGAGTGGTCAAAAGAGAGAGAGACCTTAGTAGTGAGGAGGTTGAGGTTGAGGTAGAGAAAGTCTCTTCAAGAGCGAGTGATGAAGATGAAGATGGCTCTAATGCTAGAAAGAAGCTTAGGCTCACCAAGGAACAGTCTGCCCTCTTAGAAGATAGCTTCAAACAACATAGCACTCTCAACCCTGTAAGTTCTCTCTCCTCCCTTTTTCTCTCTCCACATCATTTTTGTCTATATTTGGAATCTGATATTTGCCTTTATGAAAACTAATGTTTATTTTGTTGGGTATAATTACAGAAGCAAAAGCAAGCTTTAGCCAGGCAGTTAAATTTGAGGCCAAGACAAGTGGAAGTATGGTTCCAAAATAGGAGAGCCAGGTAATTAATTACACAGATCATCCTTAATCGTATGCATAATTAAACATAACCCATTATTTACAAGTACTATATATAGAAATTAATTAATTAATTTGGGGGGTTTTTGTTAATTGGCAGGACAAAGCTTAAGCAAACTGAGGTAGATTGTGAGTTCTTGAAGAAGTGCTGCGAGACGCTAACGGATGAGAACCGGAGGCTACAAAAAGAGCTACAAGAACTCAAGGCACTCAAGCTAAGCCAACCTTTGTACATGCATATGCCGGCAGCCACCCTCACTATGTGTCCTTCTTGTGAAAGGATTGGAGGTGTGGGCAGTGAGGGAGCTTCCAAGAGCCCATTTTCTATGGCTCCAAAGCCTCACTTCTATAATCACTTCACCAATCCCTCAGCAGCTTGTTAATTAATTAGGCTCCCACTAATTAATTACTGCTGTATTATTAGGATTAGATGATAAGCGAAGGAGAAATTAAATCCTCATGACCCCTATATATTTTTTTGGTTCAGGGCTTTGTAGTGAATGAAAGACTAGCTATAGTGTAATTAATTTGTAGAAAAAATAGTTTATTACTGACAATTACTTTTACTTTTTTTTTTTTTTTCAAATTATAATTATATATGTCTGTAAATCGTCAAGAATTATATCTATGAAGGGTTTACTATTATTTTATTTATTTTTGGATTAATCTGTCTTTTGTTAATTTCTGTTCTTGGAGTTGATTTTTGTACAAAGCGTGCATAGCTCACGTATTATAAGAGGCTGATAATTTCAGATGTAGACAAGTTGAGACAAACTCGTGCATGACTTCATGAAGAAGTTGAAGTGAAAGATGCTGCCATGGATATATGTAACCCCCCTTAATGTGTTGTACGTGTCACAAAGTTCTTGTAGGTAAATATTAGATGGGACAGAAATCTGGAACTACTGGACCAAACAGAAGTCCGGCTTTTGGATAAATCGTAATCTGAATACAAAATATATATGTTATTCAAAATAAAAACCAAACAATAGAAGACGGAAGTATAAATTCTTGGTTTTAGGCAAAAACTTGAAGTAAACGTGAGATGCATTCAGACGTATCAAGTAAATTCGAATAAATGCTATGAGGTTTCGATTTGAACAAGTGTAAATTTACCATCCATCCAAGTTAACTATTATGTCACTTTGACTGATCATTTCCCTACCTAAAAGCAAAAGATTTCTATATATAAATGTGACCATGTCACTTTCATAAAATGTAAAAAAAGTAATGATGCAGCATTAGACATGAAACAAATGAAAATTGGTAATTAATTTAGGATCCGGATAAGATATTTTTAAAGGTCATCACTGAAACCATGAGATATTTGACCCAAAAAAAGAAAGAATTAATATTGGAGATGATGATTACATAAGAAGTAAGTGTGGGGTTAGGGGTGGGACGTTAGCTCACATGTATCTGTCTGTAATTCAGTTGCTTAGAGACAGATAGAAGAAGGTGAGGGTCTACAAAAATGGGTGGTGAGAAGCGTGCAAAGAAAGAAAGGAATGGATATCAGGATGATCACTCAAAAAACCTAAAATATAAAAAAAATATTTGAGGATTGAGGTCACGTGACATGCTATGCTTTTACTAGGACCAGGAGGGCCACAACCCACGTGATATGCCAATGGGTCTCTTCCCTTCTTTCCTTCACAAAATCTTATCATGAGAGATTTTGTATCAAAGTCAGACTCTTCTTCTTCTACTTCTTCTTCCCATTTGATGGATGGACCCCAACCCACCTTTGCTTTTGCCTTTGCCTTTGCCTTTGCCTTCCCCTTCCCATGGCTTAAAATTCCTAAAACCCCATATATGTATTCTACCTTTTTCAATAATGGAAGGATCAAATGGACGGTCCAGATAGATTAGGGCAAAGGAAAAAAATTACATATGTTTACGTTATAGGCACGCTATGATGAATGATGAGAAAGGTAATTCTAAAACAAGTCCACACATCACTCATAATGGATGGTGTAGAGTGTGGACCAATTAAATCATGAGGGGAACTTTCCAGGAAAAGAGTACACTTTCCGGGAAAACTCCTTTGTCTTATGGGCTCTCATCATCATCACTTTCATCACCCATTTTTTCTGTCACAATCATCACCATCCTTCTGCGAACCCTTCAACTCCCTCCCCCCTTTGAATTCCAAAGTTGAATTATTTTAGTGTTGATTGGTAAAGAGTGTGAAGGCTATATGCCTATTATACAACAACTATATACATATACATATACATATATTTGTTAGTTTTTGATAGTTTCTTTTTGCTATTTTAAGATATATATTTTTGGTTGTTAATGCTGTTTTAGGAGGATTGCTTGTTTTTGTTGTCGACTATGTGGGGGATGGTGAGGGGACAAACCTTTGTTTAAGAGAAAATCATAATCAAATTATTTGAAAGGGCAAAACCAGTAGGGTCATTTGCTTTATAAAAGCTTTGGGTGTTTTAATATTTTCTCTAATTATAGATTCAATCTACGTGTGCACATACGTAAGTTAATAAAGAAACGGACCTGAAAACACATGTCTTGTATTGGATGCATTGTCGGCCCGTGGAGTTTATATAAGGATTTGTTCAACATGATTTTTTGAATTACCTAACTTTACAAAATTCTACATCACTTACGCAAGTTTAAGTTAAATTAATCTTCCAATTTGTTTTTATTTGGAGTGGTTATTTCAGAGGTGTTTTCTTTTCTTTGTAAAATGTGTTGGCCATAAGTTTTCGTAACACGGTTAGTCTCGATGAGAAATGAATGAAGCGTGAAATAACTTAGAGGTCTTCAAAAGTGAATCATCACATGACTTCATTTGACGACATCTTGAATGAAATTGCTAAAAATATGATAGTGGGATGAATTGACTTGCTTTTATATAGTTCAAAGGAGAAATTTGGCTGGAAAAAAGGAAAGAGTTAGGGAATAAATTGATACTATATATCAATATAATTCAGCGGGGCAAAACCTCATGTTACTATAATCCGAAACGTATAGTCCTGAATAACATGTTCATATTCCAGTCAAAGACCTCAAATTTTTGGAGCAAACACTTCACTCAACTTTTGTTTTTTCTGTCATAAAAAAAAAAGTCTAATAATGCCTCTTGTTGAATAAAATCACATTCAATAGTAAATAACCAACTCAACGGCTAAAATTCCAATCCAGACTGTCAAAATTTAAATATAAATAAATATAGATCAAATTCTACCCAAAAAACCATCCCAAATTCTATGAAGTTTGATGTATATGAAATAAAAAAGTTTTTTTTTTTTTTGGTTTGGAAATTTGCAATTTCGTGGTTGATTTGTTTGTAGAAAAAAATATTGTTACTGCAAAATTAAATTAACACCAAAAAAAAAAAAGGAGACTAAATAATTGTTTAAAAAGGAACAAAGATGAGGTCTCAAATGTTGAGACTTGAGAGTGGAGGCAAAGAGTTGTTTGAGACCTTATGTATTTGTGAATAGTTGTACTTGGGATCTCAAAATTTATATACTCCTGCATTGTTAAATCATTCATCCTCGAAAGCAACTGAGCTGATTTTTATATTAAAAACCAAAAAAAGAAATTAAAATTCAAACTTGAGTATGTGTACGTATAAAGCAAACATAATACGTATGGGATGGTGCCCCCCCATCTCATATGAGTCAGCAGTAAGGAGAAGAAAAATAAGCAAAACATGTCCATCAATCATGATGATATTCATGGGCAGCTTGTGACTGACTATAGCTATAGCTAGTACACGCGTGACTCTGTACAATATGCCACATAAATACATTAACGTACGTACCCAAATTTGAAACACATAAGTCTTGAGACTTTGTTTGGTTTGATTTGGTTTGGCTCCTCGGCCTGAAGACAGAAACATATGTAGGTTTGACTAGGACTGCTTGTTGCTTGTTATAGGTACTATAGCTTACGATCATTAGACTTATAGGGTTTGGGAAATGTTTCATTTTTGGATAACCAGAATGGGGTGCTGTTCTAAATACGTACGTGGAAGCCGACCTAGTTGTCATCTCATCTTAAATAATTGAGGGCTGAATGAAACACCTTGCCGAACTTAATTAAATAAGACGGCTTATTGGTTGCTATATCTTGTGTCAAATTTGCTGTTCACAATTGCGTGTGAGCGTTATCGACTTGAGACCCTTGTTATCTGAAATGCGTATTAGAATGGTTCCGATTTCTAACTCTAGTATCTCATTCTCAATCCTTCTTTGTCATATTCATGACTTCGTTAATTGATGAATGGTTCCTTTTTTTTTTTGGGAGTGTTCTATTATCATCTGATCTTATATCCTGCTTCTATATACTCAAGGACAATTAATATTAGAAAATAAAAACGAATAAAGGCTCTCTGCAAAGAAAGTTAAAGGAGTCGAGATTTGGAGGTTTTTAAAAGGAAGTATTCGACTGAGATTTGGTGTACGATCCACCGCCCAAAGGTTCACCAATTGAAAACACATCAGGCCAACAGGATCTTTCGAAAGTTCAGATATTCGAGATTTGGAGGTTTTTAAAAGGAAGTATTCGACTGAGATTTGGTGTACGATCCACCGCCCAAAGGTTCAACAATTGAAAACACATCAGGCCAACAAGATCTTTCGAAAGTTCAGATATAAAAAGTTCTATATGTTTGCAATATGGTTAGCAGAAGCTTAAACCTTTATGGATGGAAGGTGCTTTCTTTGTCTTTCTTTTTAAACTTTTCCAAATTCTTTTATACTATGATTTATTTATTCTCAACTTACTTTTTCTACTTTAATTTTCTACGTTTGTTGGATATATGCATTGTAAGATGTTTTATTCATATTATGCATGATATTCGTTTTATAGCTTTTTATACTTTATGAATAAGTTATTTAACTAATGAGTTTTGTTTGATTTAGGTATAATTTTATACGATATGACATCAACATGATTTTTTTGGTCGAAGACATCAACATGATTGAACACAACATGTTTCCGTAGCCACTTCTAGGCCTGGAGTGGCCCTGGCCCCCCTAGATTTTTATCCCTCCTCTATTATATTATATATAATATATAAAATTTGTAATGAACAACTTATAATTTAAGTTAAAATTTCCTCTAAAACAAATTAGACATGACTCAATTAGAAATATTTAGCTCTAAACATGTAATTATTGAATACTTAGGTGTTTTATATACTTGTATTTTCTATTTCGACCCCCCCAACTTTACAATTCTAACTCCACCCCTGCGTATCAATAACCAAACCCTCCTACACAAATGCCCTACCATCTACCAAAGAAGGAAAAAAAAACTTTCTTGACAGTTGAAGAAAATATATAATTAAAATGAGACTGGTAAAATGGATATGAAAATAAAATTGAAAAATCACTTTGAAAAATTACCCCTTTAATTTATTAGTTAAACAATTAATCTTTTGTCAACGGGGTCTAGCCCAGTGGAAAAGATTTTGACTTGCAGACTAGTGGTCTCAAGTTCGAACTCCCATGACACCTTGGCAAAGTGTGGGTGAGAAAACTCTCATCTCCTAATATCGCTTGTATTTAAAAAATGTTAAAAAAAACTGATCTTTTTGTAGACGAGGACCAAACAATAAATCATGGGATG
>NW_018925797.1:0-13740 GCF_002207925.1 Prunus avium | reverse complement strand
AGTCAGGTATTTCCTACATTAGAATTCCATATGCATCGTGCAAATATATTTTGCCAATTATTTAACAAGTAATAATGGCACGTCTGACATTTGCGTTTTTTAAACCTTCTTTGTTAGCTTGTGGCATTCATTAATAGTTGTGGGGTAAAAAGTTTGAAAATGTGCGCACACACAAAATAAGTTCAAAAAAAATCCTTTCAGCCCTTCCACACATAGACTAATTAATAATTTATGGTCTATACATTTGAGTATAATGTTAGTTCCAACAAATTCATTTTGATGTTGCTTGCCATTGTAATTAAAGTTCATTCATTCCTACAATGAAATTTATAAACATGGAATATTTTATGGAAGTTTTAATCTTTTGTTGAATTGTAAAATTACGTGGTCAATAAGCATGTGTGGGGTATGTGTTTGAAAATGCGGTAAGAGGTATCATGCATGCAATATATCGAGAGGTACTTAAAAAAAACATACATAATGAGTTTAGTGGACACATCACTTGTTTAATAGTTTATACTGCATCAAGTATAAACTAACAGTCTAACATGTCTTGAATGCTATTGATGGTCAACCACCTTTAAGTAACTAAACACCACTACAGCTGACAGACGGTTCTTAAGGGGCAAAGAACAGCATGGCGCTGCTATCATAATAATTCTTGTCATTGCTTCTTTCTTCTTCAGCTTCCAACACAAGATTATTTTTTTCTCTGTTTTGGGTTGAAGCCACTGATCGTTTTGGACATTGTGCTGAAAAATGTCCTAAGTATTTACATTTCGAACATTGCTGTTTAGTTCTAGTTTTAAAACTAGAGCCAGCACTCTTAGGAATGGGAATCGCCAAATGGCTGGCAGAAGTGGAGCCACCGTGGGATTTTTCAAATTCACTTTCCTTTTGCTTGCATTTGCAACAGATTTTTAAATTCCAATATTCTCTTCTAATGGAGCCTTCTTAAATGTTCCCTTTTGTACTCTTCTTCCATTTGATTAGAAATCCGGATGGGATCATGTCTTGCTGCTAAATCCTTAAGAAATATGAGTATTTAATTCTTTGCAGCATGGATATGGATGCCTTTGTTCCATGGAAAGTCTAATTTTGTCCAAGCTAAAGAACTTATTTGGAATACTCTGTGACCGAGAGACTTCCTGGCAACAATTCTTTGAAGGTCAATGAACTTATTGCTTGTCACCACCTAAAAACTAAATCCAACCTGTATAGCCAATCAAGGTTTACTTCAGAAATGTTGCCTGAAGATGACATAATGACTTTCTGTTAAACCCTTAAGAAATATGAGTATTTAATTCTTCGCAGCGCAGATATTGATGTCTTCGTTCCATGTAAAGTATAATCTTGTCCAAGCCAAAGAACTTACTGGTTCACTCTGCGACAGAGAGACTTTCTGGCACCAATTCTTTGAATTTTTGGTGTACATATTGCTTGGGCAGTGTGTCATAACCATCTGCATGTCATCTCAAGCTTTTGACTGCATACTGAGCTTGTCATAACCACCCCTAGTTTTAACTAATGCACAGCTAATTTATATTTGCAAGTATAACAGAACAAGTCCTAAGTTAAGATCATGGATGGTTAATTAGTATCATTGCAAAAGAAATTGAAGATAATTAAATAATTTGGCCTACATTAGAGGTCAATATTTAGACATGTCTTAAGTATTGGATGAAATTTTGGATGATCAATATATATACATTACTTTTATTTACATTTGTATGTGTGTTTGTGTTTTTGTAGTTTGCTACACACAGCTAACCCGTGTAATATGCCATAGTTCACCTCAGGTGCCAGTAGTATATCACAGAAAGCAGCAGTTGCTGCCCTAGGTCTTGGCTATGCTGGTGGAGAGGCAGTTTCTATTATGGTGAAAGCATTCAGGGAGCGACGAGATTTCTTGGTCAAAAGCTTTGGTGAACTTTCTGGTGTTAAAATTTCAGAACCCAAGGTACCAGATCTGATAATCCGTTTATTTCCTCTTTATTTTTCTCATTTTCCTTTCCCCCTTGTCTGGAGTATAGCAGTCCTTGAGGGATTAAATTTTTTGTATCTTTTTCTTTTTATCCTAATTTCTTCATTATATCACTTCTTACTTTCAGGGAGCTTTCTATCTCTTCATTGATGTCAGCTCTTACTACGGAACAGAGGCTGAAGGATTTGGTAAAATTGAGAATTCGGAGTCCCTATGCCGTTACCTACTTGACAAGGGTCAGGTATGCATTACCAATGGCTGCTTGTAGATTGCTATTCAGGAAGAGCCATATTTTAGTAGTCGTAATAGTTTGAAATCCCTTGATGGTTCCATAAAATGCTGACATGGGATTGGTCACTATCTATATTAAAAATAAAATAAAAGAAGGAAAAGAAAAGGAGTGCATTGAGTAGCAAACTGACTTCAGTTCTTCATACTTGGGTTGTCATTGATTTACAGGTTGCACTAGTTCCAGGGGATGCATTTGGAGATGATACCTGCATACGAATATCCTATGCAGCATCCCTCACAACCCTGCAGGCAGCTGTGGAGAGAATTAAGAAAGCACTCTTCGCACTAAAGTAAAGCCTGTCTTCCACGTTTAAATTAAGCAAAATCATTACTGATAATGTTGCAACTGTTGTACTTCGGTGTAAATCCGCACTCTATTAATTGTTTCGAAACTAAGCATAAGTTGGTCCTGTAGGGGACAGTCTAAAATAATTTTTCCGGTGCTGTATTCAACAGTAATGCAATCAAAGGCGTATGTTCCTTTTTTTTTTTTTTTTTTTGGGTTAAATGAAAGGTGTATGTTGAATTGTATTTTAAGGATTCTAAACTCATTTTTGGGAATGGTCTTCTCTTAGAAACTACTGGAATCTGGCATTTTCGTTGGAAATATGATCAACAAAATTTAAGTTTTGGAAGCTGAAATATAAGGCTATAGTAATCATTAAGAATTAGTATATATTTCAAAAGAAAACAGAGAATGAGGTTAGAGAACGCAACTCTACCCTTTGTTGGCTAAACTTTTTTGTTGCAGGTTTGGGACTTGTGAGAAAGCCGAAGCGAAAGTAATTTGCAGTTATTAAACATGGAAATGTAGTTCTAGGAAATGCATCCTAAAAGGTTTGTGACTAATTAAGTTGAAGCCCAATAACGTCTCTAATATGGATATTTCCCACAAAATGTCTCAAATAAGTTTGTTTGAAGTATCCCTCCCACAAAATGTCTCAAATAAGTTTGTTTGAAGTATCCCTTAAAAGAATGAGACTGTATACATGTTTGTTTTGGTTAATTTATGATGAAATAATTTTTTGGGGGGTTAAGTTTATGCTCAAGTATGTTGTGTAAAGCCCACATGGAGGCCACTCATTACTCGCAACTTCTTGTTCTTGTCAATTTTTTTATTTTTTATATAAGCGATAGTCTACATTATAAAGAAAGAGAAGGGTAGGGGGGGCGCGGGGGTTTTCTCACAAACACTACTAAGGTGTCATGGGGGTTCGAATCTTAGACCATTGGTATGCAAGTTAATGCCCTTTTCCACTGGGTTAGACCACTCATTCCTTTTCCACTTTCTTGTTTTGGTCTGAAACATTCACACACAAGTTGATATTAACTATTTGTATTCAATAATTGAGAAATTAGGGGAAATTATTTATATTCTCATTCACACCATGCTGCCTTACCCAAAAAGTGAGTTCATGAATGAATACAAAAGGCTTCTGAATTTTCATCTTTAAATATATATATAT
This sequence comes from Prunus avium, assembly GCF_002207925.1. The sequence continues at coordinate 9,999 of NW_018925797.1, read as the reverse complement.
CATGAGAAAGGAGAAGGAAGGACAAAGAGAAGAGAAAGAAAGGAGACAAAGCATATATTTACGTAGGAAAGGGAATAAATTCCTGCCTAGTTGGAGACTTTGCTTCAACTGTCCCAACATATTCAACAATGGCCTAATGGATGAAGATTGTCAAAACTTGTCCAAAAGGAAGGTTCCCTCCAAAGGTTACCGTTAGAAAAGCAATAGCAGAAAGAGGAGAAAGCAATTCCTGTCCAACTGGAAGTGCTTTTGTATATGACATCTTGAGGAAGCTAAGGACGAAAGAACCCCTAGAGCCAAAGCCAAAGCCTAAAACTCTTGACTTAAACTACAAGTAACTCAATCTCACATAGGAGGAATTCCCTTTCTTCCACTCTGGCCTTTCTCTCTCTCTCTCTCTCTGTTCTTTTTAACTTCACCTTTATATATAACCCGTACATAACGATGATGAAAATTACCAAAAGCCTGAATCCCAAAAAGGGAAAACCAGCTACAACCTCAAATGGATGCTTCTACTTCATCATCCAAAGAAGGCACACCAGAGATTGTGTTCTTTGACATTGAAACAAATGTACCCAATAGAGCTGGACAGAGGTTCTGGGTATTGGAATTTGGTGCAATTGTAGTTTGCCCTCAGAAGCTTGTGGAGCTGGAAAGCTATAGCACCCTCATCAGGCCAGGGGACTTGTCTGTTGTGGCATTGAGATCTGGCCGGTCCGACGGGATCACTAGGGAAACTGTTGCAAATGCACCCTTGTTCAAGGAAGTTTCTGATAAGATATTCAGCATTTTGAATGGTAGGGTGTGGGCAGGCCACAACATCCGAAGATTCGATTGCATTCGGATTAAGGAGGCCTTTGCGGAGATTGGCAGGCCTGCTCCTATTCCGGTTGGGATGATTGATTCTTTAGGGGTGTTAACTGACAAGTTTGGCAGAAGAGCTGGTAATATGAAGGTATATATAAATGTTACAATTAATTATTAAACCCTAAACCAAACTGTAATTTTTGGCTGCAAAAACAATCTTACTTGATTTTCATTTGTTCAGATGGCAACTTTGGCATCTTACTTCAAGCTTGGGCAGCAAAAGCACAGGTGGGGAATCACATTTATAGTTACTATATACTATTATTGGGGTATATCAGAAGAAATTCATGTTTGGTTGTTTATATAATTCCTCAAAACATTTATAGGAGCCTTGAAGACGTTAGAATGAACTTGGAGGTCCTCAAGAACTGCGCAACTGTGCTATTTTTGGTACTTCCCACAAGACCACGTCTATTTTTTTTTCCCCCGGTTGATGAATAAAACTTTTAATTAGCCTTTAATTAAACTTTTTAATTTGTAACACCTTAGGAAGCAAGCCTCCCTAGCCTGCTAAATGGCAACTGCCGTGGCTCTTCAACGATCACAACGCGAAGCAGAAGCAATGGGAAATCGTTATGCAGAGAAGAAACTAGCCGGAAGTCTCCACCCACTGCTTCGATTGGATATCAGAGAGCGGTTCCATATGCGTCAAGGGGGAGTTTGGAAAAGGTTTAGCATTTAAAATCTTAGTTAATAGTTAATATCATTCATGATTAATATTAACGAAAGTGAGATTAATTAAATAATTGCTTCTCCTTTATTATTATTATTATTTATTTTGAAAGCAGATGACATCGAAGGTAAAGAATCTGCTGTGTAGAGCTCAAGGAAATCAGCCTCTTAATTCCATATTGAAGCATTCTCATTCCCTACTCCGGTGACAAAGCAAAGGACGTCCATTTTTCATGCAGCTGAGCAGATGATCTCTTCTCCCTCCTTCTATCCTATTGAGAAACCATGACAGAGAGAGAACACAAATTTACAACTGCCTGCAGTGAAAATTAGAGAGAGGAGATTAAAGAAAAACAAACAATAGCAACAACTTGAACTAGTTATTATCCTTCGACTAATTGATTCAATATATATTTATAATTTTATTTTTGGTTTCAAAACCATCTCTTATTTGTCTGCATTCTTTTGTTATTTCTTTGTCTATACTCTATACATTAATACACATCCTTCCCAACTCATGGATCATGTGGTTGTCAGTGCACATTGACTAACTAAGCAATTGAATTTGAATCTATGTTTTAGAATTAAAAACCCAACTTCACATTTCTTACTTTGTCTCCATGGCGCTGTAATTATACAGCCTAATTTTCAACCCCACTTATTGATGTCAAAAGTTGGTCATAGTTAGTTTTGACCCAATTCACTATTAGAGAATTACCTCTAAACCATTAAAAAAACAAGTACAAATGCTAATTGACTTAGATTTCCAACAGTTCAATAGATTAGAGAGTCAGCTCAAAATATCCCAGTTCAATTAACCAATCACCAATTCAAACTCTAAGACCCTCAATTAACTCAAACACCCTTCAAATCACAAGAATTGAAACCTAATTAGTTCAAGAGCTCAAGACAATTTGGAACGTGAAGAAAGCCCACAATAATTACCTTAGGGCTCGTTTGATAACAATTTCAGGTTTTAGTTTTTATTTTTAAGAAATTGAAAACAGAAAACTTGTTTGGTAATCAATTTTAGTTTTCAAAAAAATTGAAAATTGAAAAACTGTTTAAAAGTTGTTTGGTAATAACTTTTTCCAGTTTTTAGTTTTATGTGGAATTTGGAAATGGAATCTTTTGGGGTCAAATTATGAATTTGAGATTATAGAATGAAGTGCATGTTACAAAGAGTTTGTAGTATTTTTTAGTGAATTTTTTGGAGTTTGAATAATATTTTTTTGGGTGAAGTTTGGATATGGAGGTCAAGAGGTTTGGATTGGGTCCGCTGCCGAACACAAGAGTCGAGCAGTCGGGTCCAAGTTGGCAGGTCCCAAATACTGAATTTTGGTAATTGGAGTGCATTGCATGCGTGGTGATGTAAAATTGGTGATTGAAAAAGGAGCGCAAGACAAATGAAAACAAAAACAATTTCAAGGTATTTTATTTTATTTTTATTAATATTTTTTATTTTTAAGAAGAAGATTTCATTCATAAGTCAAGATTGGCATGAATACAGCTGATCAGGGTTTTTAAAATCTGACTTTGAGATATTTACGGTTGTACCACTGCATTCCCATTGATCTTAACTTCTTCGTTAAAACTTCGATTTGAGCCCATTACGTGTCTACGAACTCATATTGACGCGCTCTGAGTCACGGTGCTATTCAATTCCCCAAAATCCTACCCAATTAAAAAGTGACCAAAATGACCCTACCCCTAAAGGCAAAATTGTAATTTCACAATTAAATAATTTAAATGAATAGTTAAAATTGGGTTGGGGTGTCCCACATTCCACGGACCTCCATCGAAAATTCTCCTAGGCGCCTCCTCATCATGTACCTTAATGGAAAAAAAATTAAATCTTTGACATCCACTATTCGAACTTCACCAAAGGCTACCCTAGCACGCATACGTTTAATGACCCCAATGTTTGGAGGTTTATCAGCAAGCAAGGATCCAAAGAGGGTAACCCCGTTGCTAAAATCATGTAGACCTAGAGAATCCCCCATTTGGACAGCGTTGGTCAGCAGTTGAAAATTTCTCTCCATCATAGGGAGAGACCCAAAAATATCTAGGAGAGTAGGAAAGAGAATAGATGAAAATTCAGATTGGATGGTTATGAGTGGAGGGAAAGAGGCGGAGGAAAAACGGTGAAAAGGGGTAAGGACAGAAAATTGGGTAAGGAGAAGGGTTAAAGATGGATAGAAAAAAGATGTGCAATACCACCAAAGTATGGAGACTCACGAGGAGAGAGATGCTCTCAAGAAGAGAGAGAAAAAGGATAATAAATGGTTTAGCAATGCTTTTTTTTCTTCTTCGCTATACTTCAAAACATCAAATTCCTCTCTCACGGTATTTTAAAACCTAAATATTACAACCCAGCCACCATAGCCCAAGTCCAATTTTTAATAAATAAAAAAGCCCAAAACTACAGCCGAAAAAAGAGAGAACAAAAGCCCATAGTTGTCGCGGAAATGTTTTTGTTTAAATTTTAAAATTTTCGATTTGTTTTCCGCTTTTCTTTGATGTATATTTCTCGATTAGGGATTAGGGCTTAAGAATTGGAAGACGAACATGGGAAAGAGAGAGAGGGAAAAGGCCAAATTTGATTGGGACGAAGTAAGCGAAGAAGAACGAAATTTAGCCGAGAAAGACCCTTCGAAATCTGTTGCTGAAAGGAACAGTAGCGATGACGATGAGGCCAATGAAGATCTCAGCCTCAAGATAGTCGAGAAAGCTATGTTAATGCGTGCGGCCAAGTTGGCTCCGGACAACGACGTCGTTTTGGGCCAGCCAAGCGGTTTGGTTGAACTCCCTTCTTCGACTTCTTTGCAGGAAGCTGAAGTTGCATCTGCAGATTTGGAGACTAAGACGGTACGTAAAAGGGAGAGGAAGAAGAGGATTAAGAAGACGAAGATTGAAGATCAAGCTGTGAGTGGTTTTCGTCTTTTACTCCATTTGTTTCTAGAGAAAATTGATTGAAGGAAATTATGGAAATTAATTCAATCCGCGTAAAATTTAATTCGTTTTTGCTATCATTTTAGTTAATGGGGGTTAGAGAAGTATAAGTGGTCAGTAAGCCATGTATTTTTTCAAAAAATAATGGGATTGAATTCGAGAATTTGTTTTGAAACTGGACCTTATGATGTCAAAATTGAATTTCCTGATTAGACTGTTTATGTAGATGTCTGTAGGAAGAAATGTCAGTCTGATTTTCTGGCTTTTCTTTGTTGTAGAAGAGGATGAAAGAGCTGATAACCTTGTTTCTTATGTCTGACGGTTTTGCATACCATTATTGGTTTAGGTGGTTGCTAACGAGGAAGAGAAGATAGAGGTAGCTAATGCTGTAGATTTGGCTGAAGCTGAGCAACTGAATAATGTTGAGATTAGCGACAATGTTGTGCTGCGAAAACTTCTTGTGAGTTCAACTATTTGCTTTGAAATGCCCTATTGAAAATGAAAATCCTTATGAAGACCTTAGCTTGGTACCTATCTTATTTCTGTTCTATCAGCGGGGACCAAGGTATTTTGATCCTCCAAATAGTAGCTGGGGAACATGCTTTAACTGTGGCGAAGAAGGTCATGCAGCAGTGAATTGCACCGTAGCTAAGAGGAAGAAACCATGCTTTGTTTGTGGCAGTTTGGAACACCATGCCAGAGACTGCAGAAAGGTTAGTTAACAATTTTCTTTTGGTTGTGCAATTTAATATTCAATTGCTCTATGTCTCTTAATTTCTGGGAAGGATTGGCTAGATGTTGCTCTTGTCGATTTAGGTTGTTGACTTTTCTTGTATGTACACATGCTCTCTTCTGTTTCTTAGATCATCTTTTGATAAAAAAATATCAAAAAACAAAACCAAGGATCTTATTTTCCTGTTTTATGCGTATGCTATATAATGTTAAGTTAGTGCTATTACAAACATGATGAATTGTTCACCAGTTCCTGTACGCCACAGTGCTTGTATGGCATTGTACAAAGATAGGTTCCTCAATAATTCCTGTTTCTTCATCTTGATTGCAATGTTCTTATTGGAAGCTCTAGAAGATGGTTCATGTTCATTTGGTCTCTTATTGTCCCTGCCTTAAATCTTTACAGGGACAAGATTGCTTTATTTGCAAAAAAGGTGGACACTATGCTAAAGATTGTCCAGAAAAGCAGAAGAGGGGTTCATTGAAATCCCAAATATGTCTAAAATGTGGAGATTCTGGGCATGATATGTTCTCATGCAGGAATGATTATTTAACTGAGGATCTTAAGGTATTTTTGTGACTTTTAAGTCTATTTTCTGTATGATTTTTATATCATATTAATGAGATATTGTTTGGAATTATGTTCAAGAGCCCTTTCTAAATTTCTTTTCCTGAATCAGGAAATCCAATGCTATGTTTGCAAGAGATTTGGCCATTTATGTTGTGTCAAGTATGTTGATACTAGTCCCCAGGAAGTTTCTTGTTACAGATGTGGTCAATTGGGACATACTGGTATGGTAAGTCTTGTTGCTTGTTTTTAGGGGTGGGGTGGGGAGGTGCATTAGCAACTGGATATATGCAAGCAAGGCCTACCGTTTTGAAATGGGGCTGGGGATATTATTCAATCAAACAGTGCTAAAATGAACATTTGACCTATTGGGATTTGCTTTGATATGTTCATATTGCCTATATTGTTGATGATTTACAAGTGGAATTCATGTTATGTGTTTGTGTGTTTGTGCATTTGTGCATGCATGCATATGCCTATGCATACAGAGATTTTTAAAGATGGTTCTTAGATAAGGACCTGTTTTTCAGCCATTTGGTTAGAGATATGGACATGTAAGATAAACCTCATTATAACTTATATATTATCTTCTGATTGCTTGGGAGGTTTGATGTTACCTGGTCATATTTTTCTTTTTCAACATCTTTTGACCATCTAAATATAATATTCTGTTATAAAAAGCTGTAGTTTCTTCTGTGTCCAAAATAGCATACGCATTCTATCATTTTGCTTCCATTTTGCCAAAATAGTCTGCCTTTCTTTTTTTCCTTCTTTTAAGAAAGGGAATTCTGTACATGCAGGCATGCGTGAGTTTGCGTGGTGGGGAAACCAATGATTTTGGATCACCTCGTTTATGCTACAAATGTGGTGAAGGTGGTCACTATGCTCGTGCATGTACGAGTTTTGCTAATGTAACTCTCAGTGTACGCCTCCCAGAATTATTTTTATACTGTGCAATCTTCTTCTATGTTAACTGTGGGTAGTGCTAGTCTTTCTGAAAATGCTAACTGCAGTACTTTGTGAAACTTGCAGACTCACCAGAGATTTGGGGAATTATCTAATTACTCTACTCCCATTTTGAAATCTCATAAGGAAAAGAGAGACTACACGGGGTTCAAGTCCGCTCCGAATGACCTAAATAAAGCTCACAAAAGAAAACAAACCCAGTATGAAGAAAGAGGTATGACGACCCCACAAAAGGCAAAGCATAGAGGTGGCTGGATAATGGACGATCCAGGGGATTTCTCCCCTAGAAATGGTAAAAGGAACAGTTGGAAGTCTCCTGCAACACCACCATCTGGTAGGGTTCATGCTTCAAGTTCTAGATCCTCCAAAAAAATGTGGAAGGTTTCTGGAAGTCCAATCTCACAAGGGCAATCTAGGTCTTTTCAGCACAGATATTCTGCATCGAGGTTTAGCAACTCTAGCGCTGATGGTATTAGAAGAAATTATGATTGGTGGTAGCCAATAGGTTTTACACAGGAAAGTCTTTTGATGTTGTAACTTATTTTTTCCCTTTTTCTTATTGTTTACCCCTCTTTCTATAGATGCCCTTGATATGTTTCCTATTTCAAGTTCAACTCTAAGTCAGGCAGACAAAAATGAGCCTGTCGGATTTTTTTCGTGTTTCTTTTTCCATGGATTTAGAATATAGTGGCCACATGTTTTTAATGTTTTTGTTATACACATTTATGCATGCGTTATTTTTATTTCCTTACTTTTTATGTTATCAGGCAACTTTTGCGTTCTTTATTATTCCTTTGTTGTCTTGATCTGTAAATTATACTGTGTTATCTGTTGTCTTTCGGGAGCTTCTATAACGAGGTGCTATGTTGAGGTATTCAATCTACCCGTCTAATAATAGCTCTTCAATTATGGTTGGTCACAATTAATGGAAAATTTGCCCCTTTTTAAATTTTATTTATTAATTTATATTTATATTTGTCTTGTTTTTGGACTGAAGACAAGACCTCAAGTGCATGATTTGAGTTATAAGCTTCATGTCTATAATATAGTGAACTGGATCAACTGAACAATTTTGCTAATGAATCTCTTTTCATAAACTTATCATACCAGTAAAACTTTGAAACATCAACACAAAGTTTGAATTGCATTATTTATTACACATTCCTTAATACTACAACCCAGAAAGCGAGCATATATAACTGCCAGTGTCACAAGTTGAAACCATCATCGCCTTATTTATGTCCCATCTGCATGTATGTACATAAGTAGACTGGGACGAGGGTAAGTAGCACACATGACAAAAGCAAGCAACCAGTAATTAACCTAAATGAGAATGATGTGGACATTCTTCTGAAGAGCTAGCATTCGCAAGCTGTAGCAAATTTTCCACCGAAACTTGCATCCACCGCTTCTCCGACCGTCACGAAGACTCTTCCTCCAATTTTCCCCACAAAGTTGGATAGCTTTAGTTTGTGAATCACTTGCCATCTAGGGTTGGCAACGGCTAACTGAGAGAGAGAGAGAGAGAGAGAGAGAGAGGTAAGAAGTTTTAAAACAAAGGAGAACGTGTAAATTATGCATTTAATTAGCCAAAGAGGGAAACTGTCTCTTACCTCAATTCCTTCGGATATCAAATTCTTTTGCAGCTCCTCTAGAGTAGCTATTCCAGATGTATCAATGTTAATCAAATCTGGCATACAAGGAAAAGGAAAGAAATTATGAATCTCTAGGAAATCATATTGTGCACCACCTATCTAATACATGTAGAGCCCGTCAATACAAATAGGTCCTTCCGTGATTTTGTAGTACAATATAACAAGGTCTCCCTAGTATTTTCCTTCTAACATGAAAGCTTCTTGGTCAATGCGGATCTCGATTTTCACATAGTCTCAGTAATTATGTTGTGTTTCTAAGTAATGGTATTTGGTAAACCTTCACGTATAAATAGTGCCAGTCATTTAACATCTCCTAAAATAAGATACTCTTTCTTTATTTTTGGTGCTTATGCAGTGTTTAAAATCCAAAACGATGTCTCCCTAGTATTTTCCTTCTAACATGAAAGCTTCTTGGTCAATGCGGATCTCGATTTTCACATAGTCTCAGTAATTATGTTGTGTTTCTAAGTAATGGTATTTGGTAAACCTTCACGTATAAATAGTGCCAGTCATTTAACATCTCCTGAAATAAGATACTCTTTCTTTATTTTTGGTGCTTATGCAGTGTTTAAAATCCAAAACGACGTATAAGTTCTGGGTTATGGATTAGGTTTTTATGTTTAGGGTTCAATGCGTATAAAGTTGGTATAAAAAAAATTAATTAAACAGAAATCTAAAACGACGTAGCTTTTCCTTGAACCACTTACTTGACATGTCAAGAATTACGAGATGAATGGCCTCTTTGTCTTTGGTCTGCCCTTTGGTGTCCGCAGCTTTCTGTGCAGTTATCCACCTCACAATCCTTGCATTAATTCACACCACAATACAATTAAAAATAAATACATGTTATTTTTTCATGATTGGATTTTAATTTAGAGTCATTAGTCATATATATCTTGGCATGTTGTTGTGTGATTAATTAATTAATTAATTAAATAATTAAATACCTTTCTCTAACGAAATTGGCATTTGCAAAACAAAACAGGGCAGACTTGACACGTATTATCATAACTCCAGGAATTTTAACAGCCATTGGATATTGTGCGGTGTCGCAAAACATTTCAGTTCCCGGAAGTTTTCCAAGAGTTTCTGTGCCTGGTCGGATTGAGATGAGAATAATTTTTGTGAATGATATGGTCACCTGCAAACATAATTAATGTTAGAGAGACATCTTGCACCAACATTTAAAAACATGTACAGGCCTAAACCCATCAACTCTTCTTTCTAATTGGGACCGTCCCGGATATAAACCACATTCTGACTTTGTTGATACAAGCGATATTGGAAGAGTGAAGATACAAGCGATATTGGAAGAGTGAAGATGAATCATTAAAGAGATGCCTTACTATCAATTTAATCATATATTCTTCTCTCCCAGAAACAAATCCACAAAATATTAATTAATGGTAGTCATAATACATGTAATACAGTGCGACCACACAAACAATATATATGTATCCACTTTAAGGGATAAAAAAATACCATTGTTTTTGGAAGATGCTTGTTGAATTAGAAAAGAAAGAACAAAAATAGAATCAAGAACTTTACATGGTTCTCCCTTTTTTTTTTTTTTTTTCCTGAAAAAAA
>NW_018925790.1:2960-26811 GCF_002207925.1 Prunus avium | reverse complement strand
AAAAAAAAAAAAAAACCACTATTATATTTTTCTATAAAGTTTCTGAGTGCTGTCTATGTGGAATCATGTGTATGTGAAATTTGTTTTCTTTATGTGCATCAATATAAGATCAAGGTTTTTTTTTTGGATCAATGGGTTTGAATATTATTTTATTTTATTTTTCATATCGCCATGATAAGGAATATTTTACTTCTCTTATGAAATTTTCAAAAATGATAATGTTTCTTCTTTTCAGAATACCATTTCTCAATAGCTTCCAAATTTCGATGACAAAATTTATTTTTAAGAAGGTAGCTTGTGTCCCTCTTCCGTTCCCTCTCTACTGATTGAGTTCATCTACATTCGTATTGATCCATATTTTAATCAAGGATGGCCTTCTAGGTCCTCAATAGCCCTTGTATTTTGGTTGGCTTGGCTATCACATGTTCTTGTGTTTTTCCTATCTTACACAAAAAAGAGAAACAAAAAAACAAAAACTTAATAGGGTCTAGTCAAGTGGAAAAGGGCCTTGACTTGCAGAATAGTTGCCTCAAGTTTTAACCCCCATGACACCATAGTAGTGTGTTTGTGTGTGAGAAATCCCCTCCCCTGTAGTTTAGAATATCGTTAATGCTAAAAAAAGCACTCTATTTTAGCACTAAAACAACTACATGAGCAAGAATACCACTAAATACACATGAAATGTCAAGACTACCCCTCATTTATGTGCATTTAGTGCTGATTTTGCTCATGAAGTTGTGTAGTGGTGTCATTCTTACTCATGGTACCTGTTTTAGTCAAAGAAGGGTTCCAAAGGAGGAGAGGGATAATTGTTCAGTATGTAGAAGAACAATTGTGAAAGACATATGTTTCATAAGGAAGTCATTAAATTAAAATTAAAACATATTGTACTTTAATTGAAATGAGTGTATAAAATTTACTATAGCATATAGGATTTCATGGAAATGAACTCTCCAAAGCTCTCTGATCTTCATATATTGAGCAAAAGCATCTCCAACAAGTACTGTTAAATAAATTGTCAACTAAATGCAACAAAGATATAAAATTAAACATATATATATATATATATAATATTTTAAGGTACCTCTTGTATAAATTTCAATATCTACCATCCTATCCCATTATGAAGATGATGAGTTGCCAAATCTCTGTTTCCATTCCCATCTCCACCCTCATGAATCCTACTCAAATTGTAAGCCCCAGCACTCACCAAATTGTAGTTTTGAGTCACTTGTTGTTGTTGCTGTTGTCCCCCAAGTGAATAGAAGCCACCATTGAAAAGATCCACCTTGGAGATTGACATAGAAATATTATTGGCATTAAGAACTGTGTTCATTTGATCATTGTTAGAACCATGCTGCAGATTGGGGTTTGAAGTGTTGTGATGATGCTCCTGTTGTTGAGAAGGGTCTTCTTGTCGAGCCATGGAGTTCTTCTCCCCCTCGGTCTCCCTATACTTGTTGAGATATCCTTTCAAGGGTCCTACATAATTCTCAAATCCCAGGGTTGTCATGGCCCAAAGAAGATCATCTCCATTGATAGTCTTCCTCTTCTCCCTCTGGCACTTGTCGGACGCTTCGCCCGTGATGAAGCTTATGAACTCAGACACACACTCCTGGACAGTTTCCTTGGCTTCCTTTGAGATCTTGGCATTTGCAGGGAGGGACTTCTTCATGATACGGCTCACGTTAGCAATGGGGAGGAACCTGTCTTGCTCTTTGGAAGAGCTGTCTGAGACATTCCCAGACAAAGGGCTTCCAACCGGGCTGGTTTGGCTTCTTCTTCCACTCATAGAGTTAAGTTTAGAGTGATTGTGTGAAATAGAAAAGGGAAATGCAAGTGAAGGAAAATGTGTACTGGTTTTTCTTTTTCTTCTTTCTTTCTTGTGTTAAGTGTTTGTTGTGGAATCTAAGGAGAAGAGTTTGGGGTTTTAAAGCTAGCAGAAGTGGGGGAAAAAGGAAGCAAATAGATTATTGTTTATTTTATGTTTGGTAAAAAAATTAAATAAAAAAGAGAGTGGAAAGGCGGTTTGATGTGGACAAAAAAGAAAAACAAACAGTGGAAGATTAGAACAACTGCAAAGGATGGTGTGGGAAGGTGTGGAATCTTTGGAGGAAGAAGAAAAAAAAAACAACATGTGGTGTTAAATAATAACAAAAGAAAATCAATAATGAATTGATACTGTGACCTTTTCTGCTATGGAAGTTCCATGGGACCAAGAAGAAGAATTGGAGGTAGGACATGAAAAATAAGCAAACTCTTCCCAAATATGCATTGGTTCTCCTTTAATCTGTTTGATTTTATCTTGTTTGCTTTATGCATTGCAGGTCCTTTTCCTTTCTACCTTTGACTATAATTTAAAATCCACAAACGGAATGGCAATGGAAAAAATATAATTTCAGCCTGCACAGGAGACCCTAAATTTGTTTGAACATGTCCAATAGGTGCAGTGTGTAATAAGCTGTCATTGCCGGAACTGACCTCGATTGCAGTGCTTCAATTTCTTCCCGGCATGTCTTTCTTATACATATATTGCTTGTATGTAATTTTGCATCCGAGATCATACGTTCGATTTCCCCTTAATATCATTTGTATAAAAATAATAATAATAAAGACAGCAGAACCCATTGCACTGATATCCAAATCACATTGCCTCTTTTCTCAAGTGTTATTTACTCACCTAAGTCTAGCAGTTGAGAACCCCAACTGCTATCTCCGGCCAATAATATACTGACACGTGGAAAATTATCTAATGTGTCATTGTGTTATTGGTCAGAGAGAGAAAAAATTGCTATCTCCGTTGCATGAGAGTTTCTCTATTTGCTGACACCAACCAGGGCACATAACACATCGATGCGGCGACAATTTACACGCCTTGTTGTCAACCAAGGAATCAGCCACATCATCAACCAGGCCTTGTCTCTATAGCAGCTATGCCCTTCTTCAGTGCTAAGTAACAAATATAGGTGGCATATATCCTGAATAAAAGTTTTGGTACATTCATAGGAGCCAGAAACCATCCCATGTTCCTGTCTTCAATAATCTTTTGAGATATTTTGTTGATCAATTTTAGACTTCAATTTACTGACCATAAAAAAATAAAAAATAAAAAATAAAAACTGAAAAAGCTTTAGGCTTCAATTTATACCAATGGATCATGGAAATATCTTCTGTTTTTCTGTAATGGAGGACTTGGTAATCCTTATAGGGCTTAAAAAGGCAAAGCAAAAAGAGGGAAGCGCATATAATGCTTACCTTAGCTCCCTTCCTCTATGTCTTTCCAAGATTCCCTCTGTCACATCTATAGACGTAAAGACTGTCTTCTGCCTGCCACTCTCAATTTCTCAAGGCATGCAATTGGATCCCTCAACCTGCCTCTCACGTTTAAGATTTTTCTTATTGTGTAAAAAGTGTTAGTAGCTGAAGTAGTTAAAAGCAATTATCCATGCGCTCGAGGTTAGGCTCTTCTTATATCGCGTGTTCATTCACTATTTCTTACAAATAAAGATTATTACTTATTGGAAATAAGTGCTCAAACTAATTAGGTCCTAATTACACTGTTTATCATGTACGAAGATTGTAACTTAAATAATTAAGAATATTTACTATTTACTCCAAGCCGTGTGTTCGATTGTCCTCTCTCTAATATAACTTTGATTCTGAAATGTGCAAATCTGCAGCCTCCCAATCCATCATATATTAAATTTAGCAAATGATGCGCTTGTACTTGCTTACTTAGTTTAATACATTATTATACCTGTCGTCCCTTTTCTGCTCTTGGTCAAGTAATTGTATTTTAATTTCGTTCAGTTCATTGATAATCTCCATCTATAACTTTTAAAAACAGTATATTCTACAATAAAATTCTGAATAAACTAAATAATAAGCATAAAAATACACTCAATAAATACCTTTTGATCAGGGTTGCGACAAATGGCTTCTTGAGGAACTGCCTCTCTCTAATTTTGGACATGTCTATGTCATGCTGACTCGGTGGCTTGCAGTCCCGCATACTGGAGTTCATTATTTTATATTGGTTTTCTCCATCATTCACACGACAACTATAGCAGCTAAAGATTAGGCAATAGGGCTTGACAATTAAGGTTGCAGCAGGATCAATCCTGCATTATATTAAGCTAATTTGTGTTTTAAGCTTTATAATATATCAGATCACTTGTTCGCCCAACATGTCTCGTAAAATCCAAACAGTACGTAGGATATAGCCCAACACAAGAATTCTATAAAGAAGGGCTTTATATATAGTTCTTAAGTGATGCCCTCTCTCTTAGCCGCTTAATCAAATTGGTTAGTCTGATTCAATAGTTAAAAGATAAGACATTACCCGCTATAGAATGACTAACTCAACAAGGTTATTCTCAACCCAAACGTTTACAAACAATTAAGCGAGATTTAATCATGCATGATCACTCTGCCCACTAAACAATTAGCCACCCAATAAATATGGCTCATTCAATTGAATTAAATCGTCCTCCCCCTTAAGCCAAACGGCTAGCCGGCGAGATGAACGGGGGATAAAGAGGCTCAAATCAATTCGTTGTAGTATTTATAAAAAAAATATAACCTCCGTTTTCAGAAAAAAATATTTTAAAAAAGGTGCACTTAATTAAACAGTGGACTGGCGATATTTATCATCCGTTTTCAATTTTGTAAAACAAAAAATAAAACTTGTTTTTTTGGTCGAAAAAATAAAAATTGTTAAAAAAATGATGGTTACTTTACAGTTTTTTCTTGTATACGTTCTTGTAAAAAAGATTTATTTGTGGGTCCGTAAAAAAGAAGAAGGAAAAAAAAAGGTTATTTCTTGGAAAATAAAAAATACTTTGAAGAGTTGACTTTGTGTTGTCGTGGTTCTTCTTCCGCCGCTAGTTCTGACTTTCCAGAGAAAAACAGCCCCCCGCCTTCTCGTTTCTTCCCTCCTTTCCTCCTCTCTCTCTGTCTCTCTCTCTCTCTTCGATCAATTTTTAGAGAAGAAGTAGAAAGCCTCTTTTACCTTGTACTCTGTCTCTGTCTCTATCTCTCTCTCTCTCTCTCTCGGTCCTTCTGGGAAAGTCTCCCGTATTTCCCCAAATCTCAGGTAGTAGATTTATGGATTTGAGATGCAAAATTGGAGCGTGGGAGTTAGCCAAGTTTTTGAAAGTTATCAAATTTCCTGCAATTTTGTTAATGAATTTATTCTTTCTTCTTGATAAATAAAAAATAAAAAATTATGTGTCAATTTAATACCTCATGTTAAAAAGTTGGAATGTGAGACATGAAATCTAGTTTTCGGTGTAATGTTAGACCAACACCACCTTAATATCCAAATATGCGGACTAGGATAAAAGACTGCCAAGTCCAGAAATGGACCCAAAATAGCTCACTTAATAAAGTAAGATGGAAAATTTGCGTAAATGCCACTTAAATTTTTAGCTATGTGCGCAATTATCATATGAACTTTCAATTTTAACTTTCAATTAACTACCTTAACTTTGTAAAGTGTAGCAGTTTATCTCCTATGTGTAATTCCGTTAAAATTTCCTTTAAATAAAGTCACACATTGAAAATGTGATATATTTTAAAAGACATTTTCATCAATTTATTATAATTTTTTTGCCAAATCATTTTATTATAATAAAAAACTTATATTTTTTAAAACTAACATAATTAAAAAGAAAATAATAATAATTCAACCTAATTATCCCACAAGCTCCCCTTCCCACTTCTCCTTCAAGACAGCCTCCTTCCCAACCAAAAGGCCACAGCCCACAACAAACAACCCATCCCTCCTACGCCACCCTCGCCCTAAAACTCCCCTCCCTGCTCTCTCTCTCTCTCTCTCTCTCTGTGCACAAACAATAGCCAAGCTCTGCAAATCAATAACAAATTTAGCCATAACTACGTTTGCCAAGTTTGATTTTACTAGCACAAAGAAAAAAAAGGAAAAGGACATGATTGCTAGGTTTTAATGTATTTGAGAACTAGGGTATGTTTAGCCCTCTTGAGCATATCTTCCCCTTTTCGTAAGACTTCACCTGGAATTGCAAATTGGTATTGGAGAAAGATGTTGGGGGAGGCAAGAGATAATATGCTTGATTTTATTTTTTTTTCAAATTTGTTAAGTTTTTAAATTATAATATGACTTGACTTAACGAAAATCTTAACGGAGTTACACATAGGTGGTAAATTTCTACATTTTATAAAGTTTAGGTGATTAATAATTAAAATTAAAAATTTAGGTAGTAATTGCGAACATGCTTAAAAGTTCATGTGGTATTTATGCAAATTTCCTAAATAAAATTAATTGTTAAATTTGAGAAAGATGCCATTTCTACTAAAATTTATCCAGATGACAAGTTTGCAAGAGTTTGTGTGGAGATTGATTTATCCAAACCTTTGGTTCCCTATTTGGTCATTAAGGGTAGGCTTTTTTTCTCTTTTTCCTTTTTTTCCAAGAGAACCTCGAAGTAACGAGAAAAACTTACAATACAGTATGAGAACCTTCCTTTAATATGTTTCAACTATTGCATTGTTGGACACGGAAGAGACCATTGTCCTTCCGCTGCTCTTATGGAAAATCTTTGATTCTGTTATGAATAATGGCCATGAATCTATTGACCAAGTTGATATTATAGAGCGTTTGATGGCACTTGAAAAACCGCTATTATATTTTTCTATAACGTTTCTGAGTGCTGTCTATGTGGAATCATGTGTACGTGAAATTTGTTTTCTTTATGTGCATCAATATAAGATCAAGGTTTTTTTTTTGGATCAATGGGTTTGAATATTATTTTATTTTATTTTTCATATCGCCATGATAAGGAATATTTTACTTCTCCTATGAAATTTTCAAAAATGATAATGTTTCTTCTTTTCAGAATACCATTTCTCAATAGCTTCCAAATTTCGATGACAAAATTTATTTTTAAGAAGGTAGCTTGTGTCCCTCTTCCGTTCCCTCTCTACTGATTGAGTTCATCTACATTCGTATTGATCCATATTTTAATCAAGGATGGCCTTCTAGGTCCTCAACAGCCCTTGTATTTTGGTTAGCTTGGCTATCACATGTTTTTGTGTTTTTCCTATCTTACACAAAAAAGAGAAACAAAAAACAAAAACAAAAACAAAAACTTAATAGGGTCTAGTCAAGTGGAAAAGGGCCTTGACTTGCAGAATAGTTGCCTCAAGTTTTAACCCCCATGACACCATAGTAGTGTGTTTGTGTGTGAGAAATCCCCTCCCCTGTAGTTTAGAATATCGTTAATGCTAAAAAAAGCACTCTATTTTAGCACTAAAACAACTACATGAGCAAGAATACCACTAAATACACATGAAATGTCAAGACTACCCCTCATTTATGTGCATTTAGTGCTGATTTTGCTCATGAAGTTGTGTAGTGGTGTCATTCTTACTCATGGTACCTGTTTTAGTCAAAGAAGGGTTCCAAAGGAGGAGAGGGATAATTGTTCAGTATCTAGAAGAACAATTGTGAAAGACATATGTTTCATAAGGAAGTCATTAAATTAAAATTAAAACATATTGTACTTTAATTGAAATGAGTGTATAAAATTTACTATAGCATATAGGATTTCATGGAAATGAACTCTCCAAAGCTCTCTGATCTTCATATATTGAGCAAAAGCATCTCCAACAAGTACTGTTAAATAAATTGTCAACTAAATGCAACAAAGATATAAAATTAAACATATATATATATATATATAATATTTTAAGGTACCTCTTGTATAAATTTCAATATCTACCATCCTATCCCATTATGAAGATGATGAGTTGCCAAATCTCTGTTTCCATTCCCATCTCCACCCTCATGAATCCTACTCAAATTGTAAGCCGCAGCACTCACCAAATTGTAGTTTTGAGTCACTTCTTGTTGTTGCTGTTGTCCCCCAAGTGAATAGAAGCCACCATTGAAAAGATCCACCTTGGAGATTGACATAGAAATATTATTGGCATTAAGAACTGTGTTCATTTGATCATTGTTAGAACCATGCTGCAGATTGGGGTTTGAAGTGTTGTGATGATGCTCCTGTTGTTGAGAAGGGTCTTCTTGTCGAGCCATGGAGTTCTTCTCCCCCTCGGTCTCCCTATACTTGTTGAGATACCCTTTCAAGGGTCCTACATAATTCTCAAATCCCAGGGTTGTCATAGCCCAAAGAAGATCATCTCCATTGATAGTCTTCCTCTTCTCCCTCTGGCACTTGTCGGACGCTTCGCCCGTGATGAAGCTTATGAACTCAGACACACACTCCTGGACAGTTTCCTTGGCTTCCTTTGAGATCTTGGCATTTGCAGGGAGGGACTTCTTCATGATACGGCTCACGTTAGCAATGGGGAGGAACCTGTCTTGCTCTTTGGAAGAGCTGTCTGAGACATTCCCAGACAAAGGGCTTCCAACCGGGCTGGTTTGGCTTCTTCTTCCACTCATAGAGTTAAGTTTAGAGTGATTGTGTGAAATAGAAAAGGGAAATGCAAGTGAAGGAAAATGTGTACTGGTTTTTCTTTTTCTTCTTTCTTTCTTGTGTTGAGTGTTTGTTGTGGAATCTAAGGAGAAGAGTTTGGGGTTTTAAAGCTAGCAGAAGTGGGGGAAAAAGGAAGCAAATAGATTATTGTTTATTTTATGTTTGGTAAAAAAATTAAATAAAAAAGAGAGTGGAAAGGCGGTTTGATGTGGACAAAAAAGAGAAACAAACAGTGGAAGATTAGAACAACTGCAAAGGATGGTGTGGGAAGGTGTGGAATCTTTGGAGGAAGAAGAAAAAAAAAACAACATGTGGTGTTAAATAATAACAAAAGAAAATCAATAATGAATTGATACTGTGACCTTTTCTGCTATGGAAGTTCCATGGGACCAAGAAGAAGAATTGGAGGTAGGACATGAAAAATAAGCAAACTCTTCCCAAATATGCATTGGTTCTCCTTTAATCTGTTTGATTTTATCTTGTTTGCTTTATGCATTGCAGGTCCTTTTCCTTTCTACCTTTGACTATAATTTAAAATCCACAAACGGAATGGCAATGGAAAAAATATAATTTCAGCCTGCACAGGAGACCCTAAATTTGTTTGAACATGTCCAATAGGTGCAGTGTGTAATAAGCTATCACTGCCGGAACTGACCTCGATTGCAGTGCTTCAATTTCTTCCCGGCATGTCTTTCTTAACCTACAGTTTGATCTCAACTACTTAATTAGAAATTTATACATATATTGCTTATATGTAATTTTGCATCTGAGGTCATAGGTTCAATTTCCCCTTAATATCGCTTGTATAAAAAAAAAAATTAATAATAATAAAGAAAGCAGAACCCATTGCACTGATGTACAAGTCACATTGCCTCTTTTCTCAAGTGTTATTTACTCGTATTGAATTAATTAATCACTTGCCTCTCTTTGTACCATTGACACCCCCTCCATCTACCCTATGGTTGCTGAACCAATAAGTATAAAACACCTCAGTCTAGCAGTTGAGAACCCCAACTGTTATCCCCGGCCAATAATATACTGACACATGGAAAATTTATCTCATGTGTCATTCTGTTATTGGCTGGGGATATAGGAAAAAGTGATATCCCCGTTGCAAGAGAGTTTTTCTCTTTGCTGACACCAATCAGTGCACATAACACATCGATGTGGCGACAATTTACATGCCTTGTTGTCAACCAAGGAATCAGCCACATCATCAACCAGTTGGCCTTGTCTCTATAGCAGCTATGCCCTTCTTCAGTGCTAAGTAACAAATATAGGTGGCATATATCCTGAATAAAAGTTTTGGTACATTCATAGGAGCCAGAAACCATCCCATGTTCCTGTCTTCAATAATCTTTTGAGATATTTTGTTGATCAATTTTAGACTTCAATTTACTGACCATAAAAATAAAAATAAAAAATAAAAAAAAACTGAAAAAGCTTTAGGCTTCAATTTATACCAATGGATCATGGAAATATCTTCTGTTTTTCTGTAATGGAGGACTTGGTATCCTTATAGGGCTTAAAAAGAGGGAAGCGCATATAATGCTTACCTTAGCTCCCTTCCTCTATGTCTTTCCAAGATTCCCTCTGTCACATCTATAGACGTAAAGACTGTCTTCTGCCTGCCACTCTCAATTTCTCAAGGCATGCAATTGGATCCCTCAACCTGCCTCTCACGTTTAAGATTTTTCTTATTGTGTAAAAAGTGTTAGTAGCTGAAGTAGTTAAAAGCAATTATCCATGCGCTCGAGGTTAGGCTCTTCTTATATCGCGTGTTCATTCACTATTTCTTACAAATAAAGATTATTACTTATTGGAAATAAGTGCTCAAACTAATTAGGTCCTAATTACACAGTTTATCATGCACGAGGATTGTAACTTAAATAGTTAAGAATATTTACTATTTACTCCAAGCTGTGTGTTCGATTGTCCTCTCTCTAATATAGCTTTGATTCTGAAATGTGCAAATCTGCAGCCTCCCAATCCATCATATATTAAATTTAGCAAATGATGTGCTTGTACTTGCTTACTTAGTTTAATACATTATTATACCTGTCGTCCCTTTTCTGCTCTTGGTCAAGTAATTGTATTTTAATTTCGTTCAGTTCATTGATAATCTCCATCTATAACTTTTAAAAACAGTATATTCTACAATAAAATTCTGAATAAACTAAATAATAAGCATAAAAATACACTCAATAAATACCTTTTGATCAGGGTTGCGACAAATGGCTTCTTGAGGAACTGCCTCTCTCTAATTTTGGACATGTCTATGTCATGCTGACTCGGTGGCTTGCAGTCCCGCATACTGGAGTTCATTATTTTATATTGGTTTTCTCCATCATTCACACGACAACTATAGCAGCTAAAGATTAGGCAATAGGGCATGACAATTAAGGTTGCAGCAGGATCAATCCTGCATTATATTAAGCTAATTTGTGTTTTAAGCTTTATAATATATCAGATCACTTGTTGGCCCAACATGTCTCGTAAAATCCAAACAGTACGTAGGATATAGCCCAACACAAGAATTCTATAAAGAAGGGCTTTATATATAGTTCTTAAGTGATGCCCTCTCTCTTAGCCGCTTAATCAAATTGGTTAGTCTGATTCAATAGTTAAAAGATAAGACATTACCCGCTATAGAATGACTAACTCAACAAGGTTATTCTCAACCCAAACGTTTACAAACAATTAAGCGAGATTTAATCATGCATGATCACTCTGCCCACTAAACAATTAGCCACCCAATAAATATGGCTCATTCAATTGAATTAAATCGTCCTCCCCCTTAAGCCAAACGGCTAGCCGGCGAGATGAACGGGGGATAAAGAGGCTCAAATCAATTCGTTGTAGTATTTATAAAAAAAATATAACCTCCGTTTTCAGAAAAAAATATTTTAAAAAAGGTGCACTTAATTAAACAGTGGACTGGCGATATTTATCATCCGTTTTCAATTTTGTAAAACAAAAAATAAAACTTGTTTTTTTGGTCGAAAAAATAAAAATTGTTAAAAAAATGATGGTTACTTTACAGTTTTTTCTTGTATACGTTCTTGTAAAAAAGATTTATTTGTGGGTCCGTAAAAAAGAAGAAGGAAAAAAAAAGGTTATTTCTTGGAAAATAAAAAATACTTTGAAGAGTTGACTTTGTGTTGTCGTGGTTCTTCTTCCGCCGCTAGTTCTGACTTTCCAGAGAAAAACAGCCCCCCGCCTTCTCGTTTCTTCCCTCCTTTCCTCCTCTCTCTCTGTCTCTCTCTCTCTCTTCGATCAATTTTTAGAGAAGAAGTAGAAAGCCTCTTTTACCTTGTACTCTGTCTCTGTCTCTGTCTCTGTCTCTGTCTCTATCTCTCTTTCTCTCTCGGTCCTTCTGGGAAAGTCTCCCGTATTTCCCCAAATCTCAGGTAGTAGATTTATGGATTTGAGATGCAAAATTGGAGCGTGGGAGTTAGCCAAGTTTTTGAAAGTTATCAAATTTCCTGCAATTTTGGTGAATTCTCAGCCGTCAGATCGATTAACGCCTTGGAGTAATCTTCCCAAATAACACCTAAGTATCGGATTTCATATATATAAAGTAAGGTACTTTTTTGATGCTATCTTCATTTATGTTATTGGGTTTCATCTCTCTGTTGCTTTTGTTTTTTTGAGTAATATTTTTTGCTTCTTTTAGCCATATGACTTTTGAACTTTGTACTTGAAATTATGCTCTTTTATATGGATTTAAAAAAAAAAAACCATTGAAGCCTTTATATGCAGTATAATTATGTGTAAACACAACCCATTCCAGCTTTTTTCGCGCAAATCTTGATTTTATACCACTACTTGCTTTTACTCACACACACTCGTTGTGTTTTTATTCTGTTCAAGAATTTTGATTATAAAGTGAAAAGACATGAATCTGGGCTTTAACATTTGTAGTTTTATGATCACTTGCATGCCATGTCTCCAAGAAATCTATATCTCTGAGTTGTTGGTATGTTCTGTGCAAGTTATAGACTTGTCCTGGTAGCAAAGTGACCTGTATTTGTAAAATTTTTGACATCATGTTGTTACTTGGCTTGAGATGACTGTTGCTTCTATTTGTTTATGTAGGAAGATGTCACGGGGGCGGGCTAAATCTGGTGGTTGGGCTGCCTTTGACCTTAAGCAGCGCCAGAAACAAGGCCTTGAGCCTCAAACTGACAAGGACCATTTCCCACCTATACCGACCACTCTCCCCTCTCTGTATCCTTGTGAAAATGTATCGAGGAATAATGACCTTTCGGGCAGGCCTTTCTCTTTTGTACTCCATCCTGTAGATTTTCCAACTTCGACAGAGAATAGGGATGACAAAAGACCCTTATTATATGGTGATTCTAGTGGCACTTCCATGGAAGATAATAGATCTTCCAAGAAGAAGATCATGGATCTTTTCCCTTGGGCTGATGATAGCTTGATTGCGGATATTATGGCTGCAGTGGGTGATGATATTACGAAGGCGTCAACATTATTGAAAGCAATGGTTTCCCCCTCCAGCTTTGAAGAGAATAAGGAAACTGACATTTCAAAAATAAATTCCAATTCAGATATTTATCAAAGTGATAAAACAAGGCATACAAGTTTTCCTCTAGAATCTGCTGCTGACATAGCTGACCTCAACTCTACTTTTGAGAAATGTCTGGAAGAGAATAACATAGAATTGTTAAAAGCCCATGATTTCTGTGGGAAAAAGCTCCCTAATGATGCTGCAACACCGAAATTGACTCTGGGGAGTTTGGAGTCAGTACCCGTTGAACCTGAGTGGGAAGAGGATGATGTTTACTTGAGGCATCGAAAAGATGCATTAAGGATGATGAGGTATGCATGCTGTTCATGAATTTGCAGGATCTCCTATTAGAGAAGGATCTGTTTTTGCATACTCTATGGTAGTACTGAAATTTTCCTTGTCTTAAATAAACAGGTCAGCATCTCAGCACTCTAAGGCAGCCACTAATGCCTTTGTAAGAGGTGACCATTTTTCTGCCCAACAACACTCAAACAAGGCTCGAGAGGAATGGTTGGCTGCTGAAAACCTTAATAACAAGGCAGCCAAAAAAATTTTAAGTATCAGGAATAGCAAAAATGATGTATGGAAACTGGATCTTCACGGTCTTCATGCATCAGAAGCAATTCAAGCCCTGCATGAACACTTGCAGCGAATTGAAACCAAAGTTCTATCTAATCATTCAGTGTCACCAAACAAAGTTAGGATGGAAAAGAGGATTATACGTTCTTCGTCACTCGAGTCTTTTAGTTGTATGGACATAGAGAAATTGGATCAACAAAAGGCACCATCAACGCAAAGACCAACATCCTTGCAAGTTATCACAGGTATTTTTGTTTAATTCGATCCTAATGCTGTTTATAGTTTTATATGACATAAGAAACAAAATCGCTAAGCATTTGAAAGTATATGTTTGCTGCTTTTCGTATGCTTAAGTACATGCACATAGTATGACTACATGCAAATTTGAATCCACTTAAATGACCTCATTTATCAAATGAATTGTTGTTAAGTAATCCTTAGCTAGCATTACTGCATGAATTTCTTGCAGTAATTTTGTGTGCACAAAATCGCTAAGCATTTGAAAGTATATGTTTGCTGCTTTTCGTATGCTTAAGTACATGCACATAGTATGACTACATGCAATATTTGAATCCACTTAAATGACCTCATTTATCAAATGAATTGTCGTTAAGTAATCCTTAGCTAGCATTACTGCATGAATTTCTTGCAGTAATTTTGTGTGTGATTTTATGGTTATTAGTCAGTTTTATCAAATTTTTTTGTTCTAAAATTATCTTCATGTCTCAAAATCCTAGTTTTTGGATTTTATACTTTATGTTGACATAGGATTATTTAGGACAAACTTGTTTGTTTTTTTCGGTTTTTGTTTTTTGTTTTTTTCTTCATGAACGACTTATTCAATGGGATCAGAGTTCCTTTCCTTCCCTTGTAGAATTAGGATTCCAATGAAGGCAACTTTTAAATAAACACATAAGGGAATCACTTAACCCCAAAGAAAAGCTTCTGGGGACTAACCTTTCCTAGAGCTACTTGAGCTGTAGCTCATGGGCGACCACAAATTGTCATGACTACAAACTCTGGGAAGGAAAATTGTGAAATTCCATATTTCTCCCTGCACATAGACAAATGTAACACCAAAAGTAATGAGTCAATTTAAAATTTGTTTTAACCGTATCCTCATACGGACGACCTTCAAAACTATATTAGACTTGTAGGGTTGCAGTCATCAATGTTGCATGAAACCCTAGCATGCATATTCTTTTTTCATATGGGAGCCCTTCAGCATCACTAGCCAATGCTTTGTTTTTAGATTTTATTTTTGGTTAAGTGGGGCTAAAACCTAAACAAACAGTGATTAAATAAATGTGGTCCTAGAAATGTCAATACAATCAGAGGCTAAGGAATCTAAGAGGGCCATTACACGCATAATAGCCCAAACCTAACCCATATCCCATCTTGGCAAGACAATCTGTAGCATAATTTGCTTCTGTTAATGTGATCAATAGAGCAATCCAAGAAATTCCTCCACAGATGCTTGCATTTTGTCAAGACCTTCTATGTGTTTCCTTGTACGGGGTGAATGTAGAAAGGGCTAATGGCACTACAAGCTGTTTTGTGTGACTATCCATCTGTTTGCTTGTATGAGCCAACTATCTCATTTTTGCGCCTGCATTTATTCTCATTACATTTTATGGTTAAGGTGCTCACATGTCTTAAGTTGAGCTAGATTCTAATCATTACAATGTCTTGATTAGAGTTAGGATGGGAATGTGTTACCCCTAATTGGCTAACAGTTATAGTATGCAACTGAGTTCTCTGTTTGTATTTGCAGGTATAGGTAATCATAGCCGAGGACAGGCTGCACTTCCAACAGCTGTGAGAAGTTTCCTCAACGAGAACGGGTGATGCATCTTTCCTATGCGCAAATGCACTTATAATTGACAGAATGGATACCTAGTTTTCTTTAGTTTCTTGATATGTTTGGGTCTAATGAGCTGGCAGTGGTATAGTTTAGTTTGTTTGTGTAAATGATGAAATTTTTTGTATTGCAGATATCGTTTTGAAGAGTTGAGGCCAGGTGTAATCACTGTTCGACCCAAATTTCGTCATAGGTGATTCATCAAGCAACCAAATCAGTTATGATGTAAAATATGTTATTGCAGAACAGAGTCTTCTGCAATTCATTGTTTAGACTAATTCATGCCCAAAAGAAATCAGGCAGTTTCCTTCTCGTTATTGGAAACATATTTATGTGATCAGGTGTAAAGATTTAGTTTTGTATGATTAAGTAAGATACTTGTAGCAGAAGTTATGTGTTGAGTTTATAATAAATGCATCTCATTTCTAGATATCGATTCCCTTGCCGGATACCAAGTACCATCCATGTGTTGGTAGTAGTAGCGATGGTGGTGTTGGTGGTGTACACTGTTGTTTTCTTTTCTTCAAATTCTCGTTTAAGTTGTAATTTTAGAAATAACAACTATTTATATGAAATTTAAAGTTGAGATTTATAACTTCTAAATTCTAAGGTTATTTCTCACGTGTAATCCTTTTTTATGAATACAAACAAGAAAATTGGCATGTGTCAATTTAAAAATTCTGACTTTTATCCAAATTTCAAGTTTATTTCTCTCGTCCAAATGCAAAGTAAAGAATTAAATAGGAGAAAAGCCAAAAAAAAAAGCTTCTTAAGCCACCAAAGCTCAATGGGTTTTTTAAGGTTCAAAACAAAACCAAAACATAAGCGTTGAACTAAATTGTTCTTTTTGGACACCGAATCTTTGCAGTCTCACAAATCCAAAACATAAGCGTTGAACTAAATTGTTCTTTTTAGACACCGAATCTTTGCAGTCTCACAAATTTCTCGGCCTGACACGTAAGCGTGGAAGTGTCCAAAGCAATCTCATGCTACAAACGAAAATACCTTTGTGGCGCGACACGGGCCGCGAGAGTTCTGGCAGCCAATGAGGAGCCTCCGTTCTCCAAAACACTCATCCTCCCAGTTGTCACGTGTCCTCCCCACCTCCACCCCTTTCCCTCCCTTTTCTTTATTTCTGTTTCGCTCCTTCACAAAATAACCTTATTTTACTCATTTTCATCTTCCTCCCACTCCAGCAGACTTTGTCTTCTTCTTCTTCTTCTTCTTCAATCTCTTTCTCTCTGCGGCCATGAAAATTGGGGCTTAGGGTTTGATCAAATTCTCGATTCTTTTCAACAATGGCTACTTGCCCTGTCCCTATTCCTGAGCTCACCTTTCTCTCACATCAAACCACTCCCAAACGCCGCCTTTCTGTTTCAAGAATTTCTCTTTCTAAAATCTCTCTCTCCGGATACCCGAGGTATGGTATTCGGTCCCCAATCAGAGCGATTAAAGAGGACGGCCTTGTGGTTGAAGAGAGAGAAGCCGAATTTATCAAGAAAGTGAATGGCGTGGAGTTGAGTGGAAATGGAGCTGGTGTTAGTACTAGTGGTAGCAGTTACGGGAGCAATGGCTCAGTGAAGAAGTACTCGAACGGCAGTGTGAATGGGGCGAGTAATGGGAGCTTGGTGAAGTTCGTGAATGGCAATGGCGTGGCAGGGGAAGTGGTGGAAGAAGTTGAAGTTTTGGAGTCCAAGGAGGAAGGAAGGAAGAAGAATATTGAGGAAATTGGAAAGGAAGATGCGTGGTTTAAGCGAACCGGGCAACCAAAAGTCGAGGTATGATTCCAATAAGTTCAATGTTTTTTGAACTTGGAGTTGGTAAGAAAACTTCAATTTTGAATGTAGATGCGAGATGTCGATAGGTTTGTGGGAATATTAATTGAAACCCAAACTGGTTAGGTTGCACAAACAGAAAAGTTATTGATCTACATTTGGAATTTGTGGACTAGAATTGCAATTTATTGTACCCGAGGCTTTGCTACCTAAAATGCAGTTTCAATGCTGCCATGTTACTCCCTATACAAAAAATACATCATCTTACTTAAGATGTAGAGAGAAGTTATAAAATTGAGCAATCTATAGGGTAGTGGCTCCAATGGTATTTTGGAGATCATAATATTTCCATTATTTTTTTCTTTGTACTTTTCATTAGGGTTACAAATATTACCATTTTCTGTATCTGTTGTTTTGCGTTGATTGCAACCCTTAATTATTAGGGTTTAGGGTTTCAATTTTAGCCTTAATTGTTTATATAGCATTCAAGCAGTATCTATTAAGGAAACAATCATTGACAAAGTATTCATGGTAATACTGATGGTTTAAGTTATTCTTAAGCTAGCCCAATTTAATGGTATGGGGATGGGATGTAAGGTGGTTAACAAGAGAAATAGAAACTGAAACAAAAGTGGTTCAGGAAAATCTTCTCAAGGAGATCATTGATCTTTATAGAGGTCCAGTTCCGGCTTTAATGATAAATTGATGCTTCTAGTACTTTATTGCAAACAATATTGCGTGTATGGAGTCAGAATCTACTTCTATATAGCTTCGTGCGAAGATTTTGAGTTGGCTGTTTAATATTGAGATGGCTTAGTTTTCTAATTTTATAGGTTGCTTCATTTGTATTTTAGTTTTGGTATGTGCACATGTGTGCCATAATATTATGGAACTATTTGGTTTTTTCAGGTTTCTGTTGCACCTGGTGGCCGTTGGAGTAGATTCAAAACTTACTCGACAATTCAGAGGACCTTGGAAATATGGGGATTTGTTCTAACATTCCTCATAAAGGCTTGGTTGAACAATAGAAAATTCACTTACAAAGGTTAGTCACTTCCAGTAGAATGAAATTAAAAAGTCAAATGCATAAATTCTTCATTTTTACTTTCCAGATGAGAAATAAACCAAAAATGTAAGAAGTATTTCAAAGAGGGAAGCCCTTGCAAAGTGCACGTAATAATAAGGTATAAATGCTTTCTAATTCTACAATGTATTAGATATTGAAGAGGAACAAGCTATTCAAGTTGGCAGCATTCACCCAATTCTTTTTAGATATCATTTTGTGAAATTACATATGACATTTAAAGAAACTGAGGGTAGCGGTGTGGCGGCAGCATCAATGTCATATGGGCATTGTCATGGAAAACACTCTAAAAAAAGGACGGGGTTCTGCCTTTGTGGGAGTGCCGACTCCCCCATACAATACTTAGAAAAAGACAAACAAAAAATGATGGATGGGCTGAGCAGTTTGCGTATATGATAATAACACCGCCTAATAGTTTTGTTTTTTGTTTCTCATAAAAGAATGGCTCACAGCAGTTATGCTTCTCGGCATAAATTGATTTTTGTTGGAATCTAGAACCTTTTAACTAGGCATCCATCTTTAAGGTCGCTGGACTCTGTATTATTTGGTGCTTGCAGCTAATTAAGGGAAAAAAAATGTTCAGGGGGAATGACAGAGGAAAAGAAAGCGTTGAGGCGTAAGGCCCTTGCCAAGTGGCTGAAGGAGAACATTTTGAGATTAGGTCCAACATTCATCAAAATTGGCCAGCAGTTCTCCACAAGAGTGGACATTCTTGCTCAAGAATATGTTGATCAATTGTCAGAACTTCAGGTTGGATATGCTTTAATTCAATGTCATTGAGATTGCATTATTCCTTCTGTATGCTTCTGTTCTTGTATCCTACTCCTAATGCTTCTGTTCTTGTATCCTACCCCTAATGTGTAACAACTCCTAAGTTTGCCATGCAAGAAGATGGGATTTGTTAGGTGGTAAACATAGATTTCTCCACCTTCTTACGTGCCTGGGTTGTGGCACCAGGTGTTTTAATAAATAAAAAATCTTACTTATCAACAATTGAAAAGAAAAATTAGAGCTTTTGAGAAGGTAGAAGAAGAAATCACATTTTTATTTTCAGTACTTGATGACCTAAAATTGCATTTTGCTTAATATGGCAATCTAATAATTTGTATGGGTTAGTACTATACAGTGCTGAGAGATTATTACACGTTTGACTCTATTTCTGAATATGTAACTACATCATGAAATATATGTTTTTTTAATCATGTAAACTAGCATAGTGTCTAACTTTTATCCACGTTTGACTTGAGCATGCCGAATATGTAACAACAATGTATGTTTTCTTCCATAAAGTAAACCTAGCTTAGTGTCTCAAATTTTCCCATTTGTTGTCTTTTGTTTCTACTTTTTATATACTTTTTTATCCAATCAGCTATTTGAAAGGAGAGGCATTTTTGGTTTTTTCTTATCCTTTCTCGAACATGCTCAGTTGCCTATCTTTTGTAAATTGTTGATTCTTAAGGCATAACTAAGTCAGTTTAATTTCAGGATCAAGTTCCTCCTTTCCCATCAGACACAGCTGTTTCTATTGTTGAAGAAGAGCTTGGTGCCCCTTTGAAAGATATATTTGATCGGTTTGACTATGAACCAATAGCAGCCGCAAGTCTTGGTACCTTTTATTTCATTTCTATGATTTCTGACACTGAAATTTGTGCAATCAACACATTAATATTCTTTTTTCTTTAAAAAGAATGAGAACTCAGAAAATGAATCTATAGCTTAGTTGTTTTTTGGTTATGAATTTGATAAGAGATGAAATATGAGAATGTGGTATCATCCTTTATGCAGGTCAGGTCCACCGTGCAAGATTGAAGGGACAGGAAGTTGTTGTTAAAGTACAGAGGCCTGGACTGAAGGATCTTTTCAATATTGATCTTAAGAACCTGAGGGTCAGTTTTTCATATTGGCTTACAATTCTAGATTAGTAACTAATTCTGGGTTTATTTAAAATGTTTTATATTTGCTCACAAGGAGATTGGAACCTAGGGTCTACCCTCACCCCACCCATCCATGCCAATTGAGCTAGGGTCATGGGCAATGCTCGGGGTAATTTAGGTTATCATGGATTTATCTTATCATGGTTGGATTCCTTTTTATGTTTTTCCCCCACTTTGATCAACTTGCCAAAGTTGTGAATTTCCATTTTATGTCCTTGTTGGCATACATTAATTCACTATGTCAACTGTATCATTAGAAACTGATAATGGTTTCTCTACTCAGTTTTGTTCTCCTGTGTGTGCATTTTCTTGTTTTACTTTGTTGTACATGAAACATGAAAGGTTCCTCTTGACCCTATGGAAATTCTGATGAGCTTCGACATATTGGTCGTTTTCTTTTCCAGGTAATTGCAGAATATCTACAAAAAATTGACCCAAAGTCTGATGGTGCGAAGAGGGATTGGGTTGCTATCTATGATGAGTGCGCAAATGTCTTATATGAGGTATTGAGATCCCCCTTGATTGCTTTAACCTTTTCTTTTTTAATACAATTTTTGTGTTACTATTTAGTAAATGGTAGCTAATAACTTTGAAGTTTTTCAGGAGATTGATTACACCAAGGAAGCTGCTAACTCTGAACTATTTGCAAGTAACTTCAGAAACATGGATTATGTTAAAGTCCCAACAATAGTATGGGAATACACTACACCACAGGTTTAAGCTTCCAGCAATAATTAATTTTTAGCTGGTAGAACATTAACTTGTTTGTTATTATTATTATTGTCTTTCTAAAGTCCAACTTCCTGCATTATTATTATTAGGTTCTGACAATGGAGTACGTCCCAGGGATCAAAATTAACAAGATACAAGCTATAGATCAATTGGGCATTGATCGGCAAAGGTCAATATAATTTCATGTCTTATATATCCTGGTTAAAATCGTGTTAACATATGACCTCTTCTTATCACTCCTGATGTTTCTTATATCAATTTGAACTTCCTCAGGTTGGGTCGATATGCTGTTGAATCATACTTAGAGCAAATTCTGGCTCATGGATTTTTTCATGCCGATCCTGTGAGTGTTTTCTTTTTTATTCAAATTTTGGTGCTCACACATGTTTAAGATGTCCATAAGGGAATCTTATAAAATTGGAATTTCATATGGAGTTTGAGGATTAAAAAAAAATCCCTCCAGTGGATTTTACTCGCACAAACCTCACCTCATACCGAGTACAGGGCTGTTAGGAACCAACTTTCATGCAATTTTAGGTGTGAACGATGTGAGCATGGACACGAATAGTTTTGGTTCTATTGGCATAATAGAAGTGCAAAAAAAAAAAAAAAAAACAGTAGAAGCAAAAAAGGGTGGAGCATAAAAGCAGTATAGGGTCATAGCATTGATGGATATAATGGCAAGGAAGCAGTGGTTCCAATAATAGGCTACAGCAACGGCTGGTGGTAGTTGAAGAGATATGCCTGATTTTCTCTCACTCTCAAGAACTATTGGGGCAGTGGTATGGTAAAAGTACAGTAGCACTGATGTTGGTTTTATCCTTAGCTGAGATAGTGGTTATGTTTGTGCAGGTCTCAGGTTAGTCTTTGTAGTGCTTTTGGCACTATGAGAGGGGGATTTTTGCTTTAAAATTTCCATATCTATTCTTTGCCTTGTATTTAATAATTAATACTGCGAAAACCTCAGAAGTGTGATGTGGATGTGGATGTGAGAGGAGTACCACTCCTCATCCACGGTCATAGTATTTGACATTATGCCCCTTTTGTAGTTCCATCCTCGCTCTGATTGTTCACTTACACATTCTCAGGGAAAATACTAAACATGTCTGCTGTATTGTGTAGTCCAAAATGCAATCTCTGAGACAATTGTATCATAAGAGGAAAGAAATAATGAGCATAATAGTTAAATGAAACAGGTCATTCTTAGATGCATAGGTAATCCCTCATGGCTGTCACATTGGAGTAATAATGATTAGATTCATGTTCTCTGATCTCATAGCTGTAAGATGTGAGCTTTTCTGATTCTCACTTTCTCAAATTTATAGGGATCAATCTTTATGTTGCACACGAAAAAGCTGCAGTCTTCCTGTTCCTTGATTACATATACTGGCATTTAATATCACCTGCCAATGTGTAACCACAACTTTGTTTTACCCTTGATGCAGCATCCTGGAAATATTGCTGTGGATGATGTCAATGGTGGAAGATTGATTTTTTATGATTTTGGAATGATGGGAAGGTATTTCCTTGACTGTGCTTGCTAATCTACAATCGACCAATAACCACTCTGAAGCTTTTATTTATTTCTGAATGCATTTTTCATATTTGTTTCTTGCAGTATCAGTCCAAACATTAGAGAAGGTTTGCTGGAAACATTTTATGGAGTTTATGAGAAGGATCCAGATAAGGTTTTTTAATCGTTTCCTTTTAAATTTTGAAGGATAGTAGCCTCTGATCATGCTTAGGGCTACGAAATTAAAGTTAACTTGAATGAATTATACCATGGTTCCATTTTGTGTCTATGATGCACCAATTGATTGAAACTATTTATACTGGTGCAGGTCCTTCAGGCAATGATTCAGATGGGTGTTCTTGTGCCTACTGGAGATATGACAGCTGTGAGACGAACAGCACTATTCTTTCTTAACAGGTGCTTTCGATAGAGAGGAAACAGAAAATTTGAATATAGCATGGGTCCTTTTTTCGCTTATTAATATTTTTGTTTAGTCGTTTTTTTTGGGTTAAAATTTTAAATTCCCTGATGTTGTGCAATTCAAGAGCTACTTGGCCAATAAGGCTTCTGTGGCAAATCAGAATTATATAAATATGACTGCTAGTGATACATAAACTTGCAAAGTGCAACATAAGACCAACTATATCATCTTTTGGTTTTGAGTGGAGTTTTTGTTTAGGTTGGTCTGCTGTCATGCTTGCGTTAGTCATGAACGAATGATTCTATTATTTCTATAGTTGTAAATTGTCTTATGGGCGGGGCATAATTTTCATTGACTGACAGCCTGTTATCCTTGGATGTAAGTAAGATGTTAGGTTAAAACATACATTGTTTACTTTGATTAGTGATTTCAAAGTGAGAGGTAGATAAGTCTCAGCAGAACAAGTTTCAAATCTTTACTCTATTTCTTGAATTCTTTTCTGAATGCTCAAATTTTGCAGTTTTGAAGAGCGTCTTGCTGCACAGCGAAAAGAGAAAGAAATGGCAACAGCCGAACTTGGGTTTAAAAAGCCATTGAGCAAGGAGGAAAGGATAGTGAAAAAGAAGGAAAGGCTTGCTGCAATTGGTAATTCACCTGGTTTAAAATCTAGTATCCATGATACGGCTCTATCCCTGACTATAGTTTTGGAATTTCGCAACTAACTTTTTGATTTGGAGGCTCAGCTCAGTCTGCAATCAATAGCATGATAGGCATTAGAGTTTAAGTAAAGTCCTGCATTTAAAGACATTTTTTTGCGGATAGAAATAATTGTATATACCTTTACAGTGTCTAGCTTCTTGTTTAATTTAGTAATAAGAACCTGACACCTTTCTCATGGCTGATCATTTATACTGGGACCAATTCATGGCATGTCGAGTTTGAGA
>NW_018925779.1:0-12769 GCF_002207925.1 Prunus avium | reverse complement strand
CTTTCTAAGATGGAGAATGCCGTAATCGAGTTCGATTAGCGACTCGAGGAGGATGTCCTTATGAAGGAGGGTTTCGGAGCTATGGTGGAAGAGCTTCAAGGCCAATTCCAAGGAGCCCTCAACTCCGCATTGGACAGCATCAGGCTAGATGTCCAAACCAAGCTGGATCATTTCATGGCAGAGCTTACTGCGCTTCGTGATGAGGTGAAGGATGTGAAGGGAGATTGGGCTCTGTGCAAGGAAGCTGTCTTGAACAAGACCTGGACTCCGAAGGAACCGAAGGTGCTAGATTCTTTCAAGCCCAAATCCTATGATGGGAAGAGGGAGGCGAAGGAGCTGGACACGTTTCTGTGGAATATCGAAAGGTATTTCAAGTACCTCAAGTTGGAGGATGATGAGCCCAAGATTACTACAGCAACGTTGTTTCTCACCGACAATGCTCTCATGTGGTGGTGACGTCGATCTATGGAGATTGACCAAGGTACGTTTACACTTGAGACTTGGGATGAGTTTAAGAAAGATATTATGTTGCATTTCTATCCAGAGAATGCCAAATATGAGGCAAAGGAGAAGCTGAGATGGCTAAAGCAAACGAGGAACGTGAAGGACTATGTTGCCACGTTCACCAACCTGTTGTTCGAGGTGCCTAGCATGACAGATGAAGACAAGCTCATGTACTTCATGAATGGCCTACAGAATTGGGCCAAGCTAGAGTTACAAAGGAGGCACGTCCAAACCTTGTCAGAGGCAATTGCTACAGCTGAGTCTCTTGTGGAGTTCAAGAGGAATGATCAAGGCGACTCCAAGTTCAAAGGAAAGAAAGGTAGCAGTGGATCCGGTGGGGGAGACCATGAAGAGGGTAGCAAGGCTGGAGACAAGTCTGACAGTCACAAGTCATCCATGAAGAAGAATGACAAAGGTGACAGGGGGAAAGACAAGTCAAAGCTAGCTTGCTACTTGTGCTATGGAGCGCACATGATGCGGGATTGTCCGCAAAAGAAAGCCTTGAATGCCATGAACCAGGAGAAGGAAGAGGAGGCCAAGAGGGAAGCCGGAATGGGGGCCATTCACCGCTTCAATGCCCTACAGGCCAAAGTCACTCAACCGCAGGTTGAAGCTAAAGGGGTGATGTTCGTCGACGCCATGGTGGATGGCAAGACAACCCGTTGTCTGGTGGATACGGGTGCCTCACACAACTTTATGTCCGTGCAGGAAGCAAAGAGACTTGGGTGTCTAGTCTCGAAGGAAGCAGGCAATATGAAGATAGTGAATTCAACTGCCAAACCAATTGATGGAGTAGCTCATGGTGTGGAGCTAGACATTGGTACTTGGAAGGGAGTAGCTGACTTCTCCGTGATCTCGATGGATGACTACGATGTCGTGCTAGGAATGGAGTTCATGGACGAGGTAAAGGCATTTCCCATTCCATTTTAAAATATTATGTGCATTACACAGGGTGGGGCAATGCCATGCATGGTGCCAGTGGTGAGGCAACAAGGCAAGTCGAAGCTTTTGTCAGCCATGCAAATTTCCAAGTTTTGGAAGAAGGGCGAACCGACGTTCCTTGCAACTATGAAGAGGAATATAGTTGAGAAGGAAGTCCAACCAGTCCCGAAAACAGTGGAAGCAGTCCTTAAGGGGTTTGCAGATGTCATGCCCAAGGAGCTGCCCAACACCAAACCACCAAGGAGAGAGGTGGATCACGCCATCGAGGAGGAACCAGTGCAAAAACCTCCTGATCTTGGCAAAACTTTTGAGGTACACACTGATGCATCAGATTTTGCAATTAGTGGTGTACTCATGCAGGATGGACACCCATTGGCTTTCGAGAGCCGAAAGCTTAATGACACCGAGTGTAAGTGTACCGTTTAAGAGAATGAAGATATAGACTCGTTCGTGCAGACTTGTCTTGTATGCCAACAAGACGAGACCTTGCAGAAGCAGCCAGGTGGGTTGCTAGAGCCACTTCCTGTTCCAACCAGACCATGGGAGAGTTTGTCCATGGACCAACGAGATTGGGCAAAGTTGTTGGATGTTGCTCAGTTCTCGTACAACTTGTAGTGATCGGAGTCGACAGGGTCAAGTCATTTTGAGTTGGCAACTGGACAACAACCTATGACATCGAACACAATGGTGTCGGGCTACATGGGGAGTAGCCCAGCTACATACAAGACGGCCAAGGATTGGCAGGTGACTAATGAGCTAGCTCGGGCTCAATTGGAGAAGGCAACTCGGAAGATGAAGAAATGAAAGGACAAGCACCGACGAGATGTTGTATTCCAACCAGGTGATATGGTCTTTGTGAAGCTCAACCCCTCTCAACACAAGTCCACTAGAAATGTGCATAAGGCGTTGTTGAGGAGATATGAGGGCCTATTTCCTATCCTCCGAACTGTGGGAAGAGTTGCTTACCGTGTGGAACTACCGCTACGATTGAAGATTCATCCGGTGTTTCACGTGAGCAATCTCAAGCCCTACCATGCTGACCCCGAGGAGCCAAGTCGTGGGAAGTCTCAACGAGCCCCGCCTTTAATGGGGACTTCATTTGACAGGGAGGTCGAGTGCATCATGGCAAAGTGCGAGGTGCAACGCAAAGGTGTATCGAGATACTTTGAGTACTTTGTCAAATGGAAGGGCCTGCCAGAGTCCGAAGGCAATTGGGAGAAGAGTCCTTATGGCAGTACAAAGACTAGATCGAAGCATTCGAACGAGAAGGAACTACCTCGGCGACGAGGACGTCACCGGATTAGGTGGGGGAGAATGTCACGGCCTGCATGTTCAAAGCCCAGCCCGTCGGATTGATCATGCTAGACCTCTTAGCCCACATGTCCAGATTCAATGTATAGTAGTAGGTAGACGTCGGTTGGTGAGAGTGGTAGGTAGAGTCTCGGTTAGTGACATTGTATCTTAGCCACCTACTGTGGTGGTAGGTGGGATAGGAACAATATATAAGGAGGATGCAACATTGTGTATCCTCACCTCACATCTTGTAAAGCATACCTTACAACTTGTAAAGCATTTGAGCAGCAATACAAGCATATATTCTCCCAAACTCTCTTGTGCGTTCTTGAGTGTTTTTATCATTCTTGCTCTTGCGTTGTGTTCTTGCTTGATTCGATCTTAGATTGTGGGAAGGAAGGCTGACTTAGCTTGTTCGAGAAGCGATCAAGTCTAAGGCCGCACGTAAGGAAGACTCCGAAAAAGTCATCCCGTGACAGTAGGCAGCCTGGGGTCTTTCCTAGGTGCAGCCGCGAAATATTATTGCGTTTAAAAGGTTTGATCGATTCTGAATGTGTGATCGGATTTTTGATGTGGTTAATTGATTTGAATCCGGTTTAATGATTATTGGGGGTATTCGTATAGTTGTTCAAAGATCATTAATTGTATGGTTATGTATTGTTCGACTTAAAAGCATTGCTGGTCCTGTTTTGAATTATTTGAAGGCCGGAGGCTTATTTTGTATTTGCACGTTGATAACTTGTGCATGCTGCCTGTTGGGTTATAAACTGTGTTTTAAATTTTTGCAGGTTGAAAATTTGGGAAAAGTCAAATTTACAGGGGAGACTCTGCCGAAATTTCGGCAGAAATTCTCGGTTTTTAGTAAGTGGGCTCGACGTGGGTAAGATGTCGGAATTTCCACAGGATTCGTCTCGAGTTCCGAGGAATTTCGGGGCGGGTCCTGTCATGTGATGAGTTTAGATTAATTACGGTAATTTAGGAAGAAGTGATTGTTGTAGAGAGAGCATTTTAATTTTACTAAAATTGTATGTGGGTGTAAAGAATGTGTTAGGTCAAAAAATAGGATTGTTGGGTTCCATTAATTAGGCAGAATTAATAACAATAAAAGGGGCACGAAATAATAGTAGAACTTGAAACGAAAGAAACTAAACCCTGTATCAAAGTTTGGGCATCGCATAAACAAAAATTGAAGTTCAGGCCGAAAGAAGATACAAACAAGCTATAAAAAAATAAAAAATAAAAGAAGATACAAACAAGCTATAAAAAAATATATAAAAAATCCTTAAAACCGGAACATGTACATCATGTATTTCTTTGCACAACAAGTCCATAAAACTTTCTTAAAATTGATAGAAACAAATATCAGCAAAAATGACATAAAAATCCAAATGTGAATAATCCATATTTGAATTGAAATTGAGATATTGATACAAGTTCTTCCCTTATGAATCAGACAGATCGATTCATGTCAGAGGGGTTCACTTCCAAAGGTTTGGGTTTTTTGGCAAATATTCCTGCTCCATAAGTAGAAATGAAGATCTCAACAAGAAGGGGAAATTGCATCCATGCAAAGGAGACGATTGGAGCACTAGAAAGTAAAGTGATTGGAATCACGATCCATGACTTTTCACCCAACATAATAAAAAGGGTAGAAACAAACGCAATCATCATGGTGGCTATGGAGAAAAAGAGGGTGAAAAGGCCTATAATCATTTTCTTTGGCAATGATTCAAGGAAATCAGCTTCGGCATAGCGTGAGGTGAGGACTCCCAAAAATGTCATTACAGAAGTCGTGGAAGAAAAGAGTGATAGGGCATCAGAAACTATGAACACCTTAAACAACTTTTTACCTAAGAACAAGGGCATGCCTGTATTTCCGTTGTTTCCACCTGGAACTGTGAATGCTGCAGTAAACATGATGGTAATGATAAGAGCACCTACAACCGTACAAGAAGTTGCTATCTCTTTCATCGATCGTTCTCCTTCTTTCGCCAACTCTTTGTGGTTCTTAGTAAATAAATCACGTGCTGTCATGCCATCTGTAACATTTACAGCCACGAGAATCTTGGGAGGTACAATTTTTTCAATCTCCTGCATTTCGTTGAAGCAATGCCATCTGTAACATTTACAACCTCAAGAATCTTGGGAGGTACAATTTTTTCAATCTCCTGCATTTCGTTGAAGCAATTACTGATTTTATAATCCTCGAATATATGCTTTTCGACCAAAAACAGGGAAAAGAATATTTTCTAATCCTCAAAATGTGTAGAGAAATTCTGACCTTGAACCATTGTAATTCTCTCTGCATTTGCAACGCGGCACCTTGGATATGATTAAGCTGTGCAATTGGGGATAAACTCGCTGCTGCATGTAGCAACGTATTGTTGAACTGATCTATTCTCACTACCATATTAAGCACTATTCGGGTCAATTCATAGAAAAAGAAATAGACATTTTCTTGACGACATTCAATGGCAAACTGAAGCATGGTCTTCCCATTTCCCCAGTGAGCCCAATCATTACAGGATTTGATCGAAATATCTCAAAAACAAACTCAACATGCCCTTGTTTAATAGCTTCGAAGATTGCTGCTTGCACGACACTTTCTTGCATTTGTTTAAGACTCATACCCTTTACCACTTCGCACATGGAATGTAGAATTTCAGATGTTCTTTCGTGGGTCCATTTCATCTTATATATGTGATTAATTCCTAGGATGGCATAAATAAAACAATATTAATTACCAAGTCTCAAAAGAATACGACCAAAATAAGATTTAAGAGAATATAATTATACGTACTGAAAATTGAAGGAAAAGATTAACAAAGTGTGGATATTTAACATATGTACCAAAAAGGTTACAGGGATTTGGAACAAGTCCTCGCAATATACCCATACCTATTGCAAATCAAAATATATTTGCATTAGAGAATATTCTAATCACAAATTTTGTGCCATATTATTAAATTTTACACATATATGAGGAGCAGTTAGTGGGCCACGTCAAAACATGTTATCCCACACCCTTATAATTCCCTCTCTCTTCTTCTTATAAAAAGTACTAGTCATACCACATTTATATACTATTTTGTGTACCACATCTATTAGTGGGCCCCATTGTATTAGTGGGCTCCACCCCTATTAGAGAGGTAGTACATAAGGTGGTATGCAAATATAGCATACCTAACATTGCTATGTTCTTATTGATGTGTCTGATAGGTTATGATGATAAATAGGTATTAATCAGTTTAATTTTTTGTTGACAATTCGCTATTTTAAACTACTATAACGTTCAGGGAGGGACACAACTTAGGTATAAGGAGGCATGTACATTGCCTAATCAACTGAACTAATCCACATATATTAAGTGCTTAGTAGGTTTATTTTAATAAATAAACTATGTGATACTTTGATCACAATGTTAAGTTTTAACCTCAATGTTGTTCTTCAAAACAATCAAAACTGGCCTTATTCAACCTAGAAATTAA
The DNA here is from genome assembly GCF_002207925.1 of Prunus avium. The sequence continues at coordinate 6,542 of NW_018925779.1, read as the reverse complement.
AATAAAAAAGACCAGTAAAAGTTTTGTAACAAACCAAACCGACCAAAAGTTCAGTATACCTCCAGAATAGCTCTGTGTCCAAAAGTATCGGTTAACAAAAGATTTTGACCTACTGAAAATCTGGTACGGTGATCGGTTGAACTCTCTGCCAATCTGTGTAAAGTCCTACTCTATGGAGCCATTTTAAGGAGAAATTTTTGTCACACACACAATCATGTAATTATGTCACGCAATCACATTCATTTCAATATTTACTAGCAAAAACCATAATGTTACTTTTCGGATATATCATACCTGAGCAAACTTTGAGATCGCTTTCACTAATTGGGTCATCTTCGACGTTTTCAACATTTATGCGAATATCATCTGTTGAACCAGGTTGTACGTGTATACCTATCAAGTTATCAACACAAGAACAAATGACTAATCATACGTTAAATGTTTCCTTTTGATGTAAGAGCTTTCCCCTATATAGTGATTTTTGTGTCGTGAACATGGAAGTTCATGTGCATAGACAACAATAATGAATGAGTGACGGTATAAGAACACATTATTTTTACCATACCTCTTTAATACACAACATTAATAAATAGGGAGATTCACTATTATACCCAACTAGCCTTTGCGCAAGCGCTTCCGCGCCTGTGAGAGGTTTTTTTAAAAAATTAAAAAATTTATTTTAGAATTAAAAAAGATAATGGGTAGTTGTGTTCCATAAAAATAGGATCCATTATCTGATTTATCTTTTAATTTTAATTTTTTAAATATGAAAAGTGTGAATTTACCATATTATCCTCATTTAATTGATAATTTCAATTCTTAATATTTGCATTAACCAATGACATTTTATGGTATTTTGAATGTTTTACCATTCTCTACCTTTTGCTTTATATATATAGATATAGGAGCCCAAATTATTAAAAAAACCTATATGAAATGGACTTTAGAAACATATGCAAAGCCCATTTAAAATATAACAAAAAGGCTTTTAACTTATTTTAAATTACAAAACTGCCATTAATTTCTTAAAACAAATCCAACCCCAAAACCTCATTAAAAAAAAACCCAAAACACTCAATAGGGCGTCAAAGTAATTTAATAATCAAAATTAAATTCAATAGGGTCAGTTGTCATTTTTTGGGTTTTTTTTTGAGTTTGTTTATAGAAATTAAATGGTGTAGAGTTCATCTATATTATTAGTGCTAAGAATGGGTATATGACTAAATATATCTCTAATAGGTATGTGATGTTAGGAGAACATATTATTTTACTATATTGTGTACTATCTCTGTAATAGAAATAGGATGTACCGATACAAGAAGAGGTTTCATTTTTATTAAGGACGTGCCACACATCGTGGTAGAATAACGTGGTCTTCTTAAGGAGTTAACAGCATTTATAAATAGACGGTTCAATCATTTCTTTATCACCGGAGAGAAATGAAAATTCAAACTTGATAATTACTAGGCTTTGGGTTGTGTTTCCGCTGGGCTTTTTGCTGCAATCACTGGGGTAAGCCCAGCCATCACCAGCTGCAGGCTCTGATCCAAAAGGTGAATATCAGCCACAACGGACTGGTGGCATTCTTGGAGAGTTCGTGGGGTAGGTTCTGTGTCGTCGAAAAGAGTCGGGTGTGGGGGTAAGTGCCCCGGGTAGGTTGGCTCAGGTGGTGGTTTGGCTGCTATAGTGCATGATTTATTGATCAGGGAGGAGATACAGAGATAGAGATCGATTGGGCTTGGTGGGTGCTGGGAGATCAAAACCCAGCGGGGGTGTGTTGCTGGGGTTGGGTGGGAAAATCAATTTGGTGACTAGGGTGGAAAGTGTGGGTGGCTGATATTGGGAAAAGTTCAAAGGAGGTATTGATTTTAATTTTGTGCTTTTACTTTCGTATTTTAATTAGACCAAAAAAATAAATTATTATACGAAGTCCCCAAAAAAAAAAGGGACATAACTTTAAATAAAGAGCAGAAAGAATATAGTACTAACGGTCATAGATCCATTGTTGCCAGAATTTGAGATGCGTTCCACTTAAAAATCCAGAACGTATACTAGCGCACATTTGTAAAGGGGTCAACCCAGAGTAGCCTTTAGCAAGGGCTAAGTTTGGGCAACGCCGAAGTAAATCCAATGCAATATCTACAGTAGGATAGAGGAGGAGGAGTGACAAGAAAAATGAATAAATCTAAATCTTATTTTATGGCAAAAGGTTAAATTGGAAACACATACCGAAATTTTTGGCCCTAAAACTCTCCGAAACAATCTCAGCACCACCGCGGCCGTTGTCTTGCAACAGAGCTTCGAGTGGAGTAACAGAATAGAGGTAGCGAGCCAATTCCCAATGGCCGAGATAATAAGCCGTCAGAAGTGGAATAAAGTTCTCTGGAGGATATGGAAGGCTAAGCAGTTTCTTGTTTTTTTCAGTGATGCACTTAGCCAATTGTGTGATTCCTTTAGTCGCAGCGTGGGCCATAACTGTTAGACCATTAGCATCCCGTATTTCCAAGTCTTCCTCCGTCATCAACTCCACTAACGCTTTCGCCATATTTACATATCCAAGCGAAACTGCCAGGTGAAGAGCTGTCGCACCTGATAATGAACCTCTTTCTCTGATTGCTTCTGGATTTCGACTAAGATACTCCTTCGCTAAATCCCAATCACCCTCTGCCACATTATCAATGAAGGGTTGATGGAGGGCGAACTCATTGAAGTCGCTGGTGTTACTCTCATTTCCTGCCAAGTTTTATTGTTTTACTAAATTACTATTTGTTAAGAATGTCAGCGTCCAACTCACTCAAACAAAATTCTTGTCAGTCAGTGGATAAGTTAAAGATTAGATAAGAGATTACATACCATCATTCGACGTCGGATTGATATTCAAGTCTTCCTGTGGCACCAACGGCACCAACTCCTCTGCATCGCACACATGATAAGAAAATATATCAATTAATTAAGTCAAAATGAGTAATTCTATAGACACAATTGGCATCTAGGTTCCAACTCAAAAGCTTAAGGTGGTATTGGATTTAGTCCATTTCTTTTTCTATATTGGTTCGAGTCCATTGAGTTTTTAATTAAGGTCCAAATGCTTTTATTTCCATTTTGCCCCCTCTAGGTATAAATTGACGAAGGAAATATAACAATAATTTTATACTTGGGTTTTGACCGAAATGGTCCTTGAACTTATGCATGAGTTCTATTTTAGTCATTCAATTAAATTTTTCACTCTATTGGTCCTTCAACTTTTTCTTTAGTGTCAAATTGGTCCCACCAATCAAGTTTTATCAAATTTACCATCAAATTGAGGGGTAAAACCATCAGTTTGGGCACTAATCTCCTAAATCGACCAACCCAACTATGTAACAAACATTTCCCTCCATAAGCCATTACTCTCTCCCCCAAATTGAAACTCTATCCTATAAGAGAAACGTCTTATGGAGGGAAATATTCGTTACAAAGATGGAATGGTTGTTAGAGGAGATTAGAGCACAAATTGACAAATTGACCCCTAATTTGACAACAAATTTGATGGAGGACTCAATTTAACACAAAAGAGAGAGTTGGAGGACCAAATGGATTGAAACATTTAGTTAGATTATCAAAATGGAAATCGAGCATAAATTCAGGGACCATTTCAATTTAAAAAAAAAACATTTAATATATTTGCGAGAAATTTATGCCACATATGTCCTACACTCAATGAAAAAATTTGTTAGCAATCATACACATACAAGTAAACACTTAAAAATTCAATTACAAATGCGTAAAGCACCCACAATATGAAAATTCTACCTATTGTGAAGGAAGAAAATGCACTATAGTTTTACTCAGCCTTGTGCACAGTCAAATAATGTTTACTACTGCAGCTGTACCATCATAAAAATAAAAAATGAAAATACAGTAACCTAGATCGAACCATACATATATACAGATGCCGTGCTTCGTGATGTGCCCACCATTCTGTCAGAGTCATTTAGGTGTAAAACATGCATGCTTGTTTTGACTACGTACCTTGAGCTGGCTCTAGCTTTTCGGCCAAAGTATCCCAGGCAGCTTTGGCGGTCTTAGTGCCAAAGATTAAAGAGTAATTAGCAGACCCGCAATTATTCTGGATTAGAATTAAAGCCTTGGCATCTTTCTTCCTCCAAGCCTTAAACTCAGCTTCACCATCTTCTGGTTTAGGAGGTTCAGTGGTGGCTTCCACAACGTCCCAAAGATCTTCAGCTAACAAGTAGAGTTTAACCCGGAAACTCCAATCTTCATAGTTATTCTGGTTAAGAACTGGGGGATTAGGAATTGCACTAGTGACAGTTGTAGCTGCCATGTTCAATCTGCCAATTGACCCATGGTGGTATTATGTGAATCGAGAGCGTATATGTTAAAACAAACAAGAAAAAGAAAATTAAACACACACTCACAGATTGAGTTGGGGCAGTCTTCCAAAATAAAAAGGCTGCAGCTAGAAACTAGCTTGTAAATTCCCACTATGGGCACATAGATATAGGCAAACTCACTTCTGATTTATAGATAACAAATCAGCGAAGACCAAAAACAAGCTAACAAATCACCAATGAATAAAGACTTTGGCAAAAGACTTGGCAATTAAAAAAGACTTGGAAAAAGTCTTGGCAATTAAAGATTATTGTTAGCAAGTTGTATTAAAAACGAAGACGTGCGCATCAAAAATAATTTTTTTTTGTGTCAAACAGAAAAGAAATATAAAAATGTTGCTCATGTTGCTCAAATTCAATTGAAATACAAGTGTGAATCATCTTGTTTCAGTTACAGCCAAATTTACAGGTTGTATGTTGGTTCGGCCCGAAAAATAAAAGAAGTATGTAAAGCCAGGCACGATTCACGAACCCAAAAATTTCGGACCGGTCCTGCTCAATGACGAACCCCAAGTATTATCTCAGTAAGGTGTTAAGTTCAACACCTGTTACCTCACGAAAAAGGTATATTAGGTTCAACAACTGTTGCCTCATTAAGAGGTACTAAGCTTAAGAACGTATATAATTCCTATCAATTTAGGAACAAAACATTTATAAAGCATCTATATATTATTATATTATACCCATCAATTGTTTAGTAATGGACTCAGATTCAAGAGTGTGCGGTTTTTATAGTATTTAGAGCAGTAATTTCTTAGGGTTAAATACCTTTTTGGTCACTGGGAATTATTTTTAGCTAAATTAGTCATCGTGTTTCTCAAAGTTTACAATTTATAGACATTTCGTTTTGTTCTTCCCATGATTTCCCCCATTTTTTTTTTTTATAATAACATAATATACCCTAACTTGTTGAGTTAGAGGAAGAAGACTGAAGATGCTTCATAAAAAAAATAAAAATAAAAACTTCATTGAACTGAAGATAACAAAATGTCTATAAGTTGTAAACTTTGGAAACACTACAAAAAAAAAAAAACCAAACACAAAAACCAAAAAGTGGCAACAGTCACAATTATTTGGTGACATTTGGTGACTAATGCGGGACTAAGGCTTTAGTCACCGAAAAAAGTGGTGACTAATGCGGGACTAAAGGCTTTACTGACCAAAAAAAGTGGTGGCTAAAGCCTTTAGTCAACCTCGTATTAGTCACCAAATGTTACCAAATAATGGTGACTCTTGCCACTTTTTTTTCTATTAAAAACACAGTGATCAATTTGGTTAAATTTTTTACTTAGTGATCAAATTGAATTTTCATGTAGAACCCACTGACCAAAAAGTATTTAACCCTTTTTTAAATGTACTCCAAGCTTTGGAGGGGTAGTATGTGGAGTCTTTATGAAAATATTTTAGGGCCGCCACCTTGATAGATAATGCGTATATGGCCTAGGAAGAAATATTTTATGCGTATAATGCGCATAACCTTGGGTATCAGTTAAAAGAGAGATAATATATACCATCAATTGCAAGGGTCTCTCGTGTTGTTTTGTCGATGTGACATATTAGTATAAAGTGAGGAGAGAGATAAACACAATACCACGAAACTAGAAACACCAAAGCTAATTCTTCTAATTGCAGTTGACTTATTTACGAGGAAAGTGATTCCTTCACCAAAGCTTTTCTCTCCAGTTGCGGTAAGGAAGGGGAGTCTACTATGCCTGCTCTCTAGCAGTGCAAGGATATAGGCAAACTCACTTCTGATTTATAGATAATAAATCAGCGAAGACCAAAAACAAGCTAACAAATCACCAATTAAAAAAGACTTTGGCAAAAGACTTGGCAATTTAAAAAGACTTGGAAAAAGACTTGGCAATTAAAGATTATTGTTGGCAAGTTGTATAAAAAACGAAGATGTGGGCATCAAAAATAATTTTTTTTTAGTGTCAAACAAAAAAGAAATATATAAAAAGGTTGCTCAAATTCAATTGAAATACAAGTGTGAATCATCTTGTTTCAGTTACAGCCAAATTTACAGGCTGTATGTTAGTGTACATCCAAAAGCACCAGATTGAAGCCTTAGTCTTGTGCCACGTGTATTGTTCACGTGTGGAGTTTTGTGAAGCTTAATTGAGTTCATCCACATGGAGTCTCTGAAGG
>NW_018925740.1:0-12048 GCF_002207925.1 Prunus avium | reverse complement strand
CTATGGACACGTGTCAAGCATTGAGGATGGTGGTGAGAGTACACCTATGATTAAAGTGGTGAGCAAAAATGCTCTCTTTTTAGCCTACTGCCACCTTCTTTTTATATATATATATTTTAATGAATAGTCTATTGCTAATTTTCCTTTCACTGATAAACTTCTTCACACATAATCCCTTTAAGTGAAAAAAAAAATTAAATAAATAAAAGAACGAATTGGTACACTACAGTAGCTGCACCTTTATGTTCTACTCTTTGGTGCGTATATAAGGTAAATTTAGCCCACCCCATTTTAAGATCCTGGATCCACCCCTGCTTTGAGTTGAATTGAGTGAAGTTGAATTTATTAAAGGATCTGTCATTAAAATGGTCCACAAAGATAGGCACTATTAATCAATCATTCTATAGTATGAAGACCTATCTCTTAACTGTTGGATCAACCTAATCAATTTAATTCAACGACTAATTAATTTGATTCAACGGTTAAGAGATAGGGTCTCATCTAAGGACTTTAGATAAGGTCCTCGCTATAGAATTCTACCTATTAATCAACCAAGTCAAAACAGTAAATGAATTATTAATTCCTTTTCATAAATTAAAGGCCCTGTGAAAATTCCTTTTCAATTTTAGTCTTTAGTTTTCATTTTTTGTGCTAGAGTATAGAGGAAAATAAAATTGAGAATGGGAATGAGAATGAGAGTGGAGATGAGATTGAGAGGGATGATGGACTAGACCTTGTTAAACACACATACACAAGGGTGCGATGAAGGTTCGAACTTGAGACCATTGGTCTACAATTCAATGCCTTTTTTCACTGGATTAGACCCCATTGGCCTCAAACTCGCAAATTAAATTATTAATTATGTGTATTTTTTATTTTCTTGATATAAATATAGAAAAGTTGATAGAGGTCCAAAAATCCAACCAATAGTTGGGTCTAGTCCTCGAATTATTGTTTGTTGATACAAGTTCTTTGACTAGTTTGCCACGTAGATTACATTCCTTCTTTGACATGTTGATTCAAAGTTTTGTATTTAACTTATTTGTATTTAAATTTTTTGTTCCTACTATATCCATATTGTCTAAAACGGGTAAGATGAGGATTTATAGGCCATTAATAATTAGATTTAATTATGTACAATTAAAGGAATAATTACATTTTGAATGTAACTGTCGAACCTTCATTTTTTTTCCTTGACTTCTGCAAATTTCTATTTAACATGGATTTTATTATTGCACATACTTTTAGGATTATTTATTATTTTGGAGATACAATTTCTCCTTGAATTTAGCATATTAACTAGATGCACGTTTTTGTTTCTTATTCTTCATCTCTATCTTCTTCTTTCTCCATTTCTTCTTCCTTCTTCTTCGTTCTCCATCTTCTTATTTTCTTCATTTATATATGCCTTATGGTAGAGAATGTTGATCTTGTACAGTCAAATGATAATATGTACATTGCCACATATAGTTCCAAAGCCTCCTCATGCTGATGATTTTGAATGAGACCCAAGATCATGGCATTCCATGTTACAAGATTCCTTTTCCCTTTTGTTTTCTTCGAAAAGTTGTAGGTAATTATTTTTATTTTTGTTCGCCCTATGGTAGAGCTATAGTATATACTCTTGTAGATATATTATCCTATGGTGTAGGTATACTGTCCTATTGCTTATTGCCGATTGCATAGGTATATATGTGTTTTTTCATATTTTAGACAATGAATAATAGTATTTTATAGGTAACATACAATTTTATTTGTCTATTTTTGTATATGAATTATATTTAGTCTTCTAATTTATGTTCATAACTTACATGTAGTATTGTAATTTATGTTCATGACTTATAACGATTTATCACTAAGTTTTTTTCGTTGCTAATAAGAACATTATTTACCTGTATGTTAGGTACATAATTTAATGTGGGTGCTTGCCTAATCGATTAGTATAATATGCGGGTCTTTACTTTCATTGATTAATTTGTATTTTACCCATACATTAGGTAAATATTATCGTTGAAAGAATTCAAAATTCAAATTCTGAACTTCAATTACAAGTAAATAATTCATGAAATTTAGATTTTCAATGTTTTCCTTATTTACCTCAAAGGGTAAAATCGACACAATAAAAAGAGTAATAAAAATCAAAAGACCTACATCTAAAATAAAAAACGCCTGAACTAAACCCAATAATAGCTAATTGTTTTAGACCTAAATCTAAGAACACCTATAAAATATTGAGGTTCGAACTTGAAATTGAAAAAAAAAAAAGTATCACTAAACCAATTATTAGTTGTATATTCTCAATTAAAAAGAGCATTTCCTGCAAAATACTATAGTTGGTATCCTATAAATTGTGTAGGTAGACATTATGTTTTCAAAGACAGTGAGGGTGTGGGCCTGGCATCTCCCCAAGACATTACTAGTAGAATCACACCAAAAGTTGAAAACATCAAAACTCTTTGGAGGTTATTGGATTGAGTAGGGACAACAAATTTAATTGGTCAGCCAGACCAGAGGCCCCCAGATTTAGAATTGGTGTACCATTGAATGGTCTTAATCGTTTGACTGTCATAAAGGTATCATCTAATCTAATCTAATCTATATATCAGGTGCCAATTCCAAATCCAACTTCCTTTCAAACTTTTTTTAATCTTACAATCCTCTTCAAGGTTTTGCTTTCCAAAGTTGGATCATCCAAAAGAATCTTATCAGGCCCCCCTCCCTCCTCTTCACCTTCTCCGACAATGTCTTATTTCTGCACCTCGACTCATCTATGACTTTATTTTATCAACTAGCTATAGCTGCAAAATAAAGTTGCAAGTTATGCTACTCTATGCACGTATATATTTTGTTAGGTTCACCGACTAAACTTCTCGGTAAGTTTATTCCCATGTCTAATCGCACAAGATGGCATGTACACATTGAAACATGTAATATGCCAGCCAGGTGTCGCAATTTATGTTCAAGGAGCCAAGAGTGATCAATTCAGTCAACAAAACTAATAGAACAAGGAGCCATGAGTGATCAATTCAGTCAACAAAACTAATAGAACAAGGAGCCATGAGTGATCAATTCAGTCAACAAAACTAATAGAACAAGGAGCCATGAGTGATCAATTCAGTCAACAAAACTAATAGAACAAGGAGCCATGAGTGATCAATTCAGTCAACAAAACTAATAGAACAAGGAGCCATGAGTGATCAATTCAGTCAACAAAACTAATAGAACAAGGAGCCATGAGTGATCAATTCAGTCAACAAAACTAATAGAACAAGGAGCCATGAGTGATCAATTCAGTCAACAAAACTAATAGAACAAGGAGCCATGAGTGATCAATTCAGTCAACAAAACTAATAGAACAAGGAGCCATGAGTGATCAATTCAGTCAACAAAACTAATAGAACAAGGAGCCATGAGTGATCAATTCAGTCAACAAAACTAATAGAACCATTATTGGCAAGTCAGTTATCAGCTTTACTAATTTTGACCATGAACCAGAGTTGATATGATGATGACCACCAAGTTCTAGGGTTTAGGCATAAAGCTAGCTAGATTTTCATTTAAGAGTCTAAAGCAGCAGCTATATCCTTGTATAAGACAACAAGTTTCCTTCAAGGTTGAGAATATTGCTTGATCATTTTTAATCTAATCACACTCTTGTCTGTCTGCATGAATGTCAGATCAGAAAAATTGCTTAGCCGAAAGTGCAACCCATTCCCCCATGCTTATGAATTGATGCTTGTAAAATCATCTATCCATCTTACAAACAAACTGCTCATAGCAACAAAGTTTTTCTTTTCTTTTCTTTTCTTCTTAATGTGAAAAAAGAAAAGAAAATTACAAAGAGAAACCCGAGAAACTTCTTATTGTTATAGCCATATGAAAGCCTACTAAAATTGTAGGCAGATGTAAAATTCCAGCACAAAATGTTCAAAGATTTAGAATTAAGTCACTCTTTTGTTTTTGTGTTCGGGCAAGAAAAGGGTTTGATGAGCACACCGGCCCTTTTTCGAGGTCTAGCAGAAATGACAACATGGGAATCAGAAAGCAGGCTAGGATTCTCAAATTCTAATATAGTTGCTCAAAGTGCAATAAATACATGGAAATTCTTATCCAATCTGTAGGAATTCAATTCTCTATCTCGCTCTCTGCAAGCCCTTGCATCTTTGACTTTGATCCCAAAATACTCAATAGCCAATGACTGCAAAAGTAAAAGCAGTGTTTGCAATGCAAGAAAGAGCAAAGACAAAAACTTGGTAGCAGAAAGAAACAGACCAGAGAATATGAAAGCTAGGTCCCAAAGATCATCATCCCTTTTCAACTCGGGTTGGGTTCATCATTTGAAGGCCCTTCAGAAGAGAGCATAAGATCCAGACAAAGAGAAAGAGAGAAAAAATTAAATTAAGCAGTGAAAAAAGGAAAGAGAAAAAGTACTGATCATTGAACAACAGCATCTCATACAATTAATGCTTCTCAACATAAAATCAACAGAGTCTGAGATTCGTGGACGAAAACGAAAAGGCATGGGATTGAAGGGAAGAGAAGTAAATGAATGACACAGAAACGTACAAACACATGTAAAACAAAAAACTAAAAAAAAAGAGATGGTATATATAGAAAACGGAAAATGCAGCATGGATCGCACAAGTCTTATTATTAAGACCACACAAAGCCTACGAACAAATGGTCCTCCCTCTACACTCTATGATGATCATAACCAACACCTAAACACTGCAAACTCACCAACATTGATCAACCCATTTCATTAAATTAGTAGGATGATTAAGCAAAGATATATGATTAATATATTTTACATGCACTAATTAATAATGAAATTATCAAATGCGGCACATTCACAACAATGAGAGAGATTTCACACTCATCTAAATCAAGTGTTCAAATAACACGGATGATGATCACTACACTAGTCAATAAATTTAAGAAAAAAGATTTAAAATAAAAAGAAACCCTAATTAAAACACTAATTAAAATCCCGGAAAAGCAGTAGAATTTCTCAACAAAGTCAGCTGCAGGCACATGATGATGATTTTTGTTCCTGATCAGTTTCGCCACCTTGACCAGAAGAAATTTACCTCTAGCTGATAAATCCTACTACAACTGCTAGAGCTAGCCAAGTGTTGTCCTAATTAAACTAATAAGTACAAAAGATCCAGAAGATCGGTCGACTGAGAGAGAGAGAGAAAGAGAGAGAAATGATGAGATGAAGATGACCAAGAATGATGATATACTTGTGCGTTTTGGGTTGTTTTTCATGTTCATTGTCTTCCTTGTTCTGGGTTTGTTTGGTTTCTAGCTTAACAAGCATGATCAGCTAGCTAGGGTTTCTTACCCAGAGTGTGCTTGTTGTTATGCATCCAAACCTTGAGGACGTTACGCTTCACTCCAGTCTCGTTGCAGAACTGCTGAATCGCCGGCTCGTCCTGCTTCTGAATCCTCCACCCCAGCGTCTCCGCCAAAGTTAACATCCTCTCCTTCTGCTCCGCCGTAAACTTCGTCCTGAACCTCTTCTTCCCGGAAGACGCCGTTCCATGTACACCCCCTCCCATTCCCAAACCCCCTCCACCGCCGCCGCCTCCGCTAGGATTCGACACGTCGTCCTCCTGCTCTTCCCCCCTGCTGTGGGTCCCGCCCCCTCCTGACGTCGACGGCAGCGCCAGCGGCCTGTGGTGCGGCGCCACGTGGAGGTACCCTGCTGGCGTCCGGTAGTACGGCGAGAACTGCGGGTGGTTGTGCTGCCCGTGGAGCGGCACCAGCTGCCCATACGGGTCTGTGGGGCGGCGCCACGTGGAGGTACCCTGCTGGCGTCCGGTAGTACGGCGAGAACTGCGGGTGGTTGTGCTGCCCGTGGAGCGGCACCAGCTGCCCGTACGGGTCGGCGTTCATGAGCGCGAGCCCGCCCGAGTCGCCCTCCTTGCGGTGGAAGTTGCGGTGGCAGTTGCAGGCGGCGCATTTTAGCGCGTCGAGCGTGCCCTCCGCACCGGCCGGCATGAACTCGCCGCACCCGTCGAGCGCGTGGCCTCCAATCCCGACCGCGTGGTTCTTCAGGCACTCTCTGTACCTCGCGGCGCCCTTCCTCTGCTGCTGTTGCTGTTGTTGTTGCTGCTGCTGCTGCTGAGACGCCGCCGCCGCCGCCGCTATGGCTGCCACGCCCTCGGGCCCAGAATTCGACATTTTGACCCGGACGCCACCCGCTGAGTTTCCAAGCGAGTCGTAACTGGCCGCCATCTCCATCTCTTCGTCGTGCTCCTCTTGATCCTCAAACTCCATATCAATTAATTAAGGGGAACCAAAAACGAAAAAACCCCCCAGAAATTTATGAATCAGAGAATCAACCCAGAAAGAAAACCCCAAAAAGAAGAAAGAAGAAGAAGAAGAAGATAAAGAGGACTGAGTTTAGAGAGAGAAAGAGTAGAGAGAGAGTGTTTGTGTGTATGTGTCAGGTGCAAATTTGTAGTGTTATCTCTCCTCTCACACACTCTCCTCAACACTTAGCTCAGCTCCCTGCAAAAGGAGTTTTGTCCACCTTCAAACCCCCTTCATATACTTTCCCGTTTTCTCAACCCCCACCGGCTACTCCCGGTTAAACCGGTCATTTTCACCTTCTGTCTCAGTTTTCTCACCGCGCGGTAAATTTCAGAGGTAGAGAGAGATGGGCTTGGGAGTGTCAGACTGTCACTGCTACTAGTACCAGTCTGAAAACAAAAAACAAAAAATAAAATATTAAAAAAATGAAAAAGAGAAATGAACCAAAAAGACAAGGGAATTTTTTTTTTGGAAGTGCCCCACGCGCCCGGCAGAAAGAGAGGCGGTGGCGGCGCGTGAAGTATAGCGTACTGTGGCAGAGGAGAGATAGAGAGAGGGGGATGGTGATTGGGTGCGTGTGAGTATGTGTCAGGACACGGCATTACTTAGGAAAAAATAAATTGTCGGCATTTAAGGCAGCTGGGGGTACGTGCTCTCGTCTCCGACATGCGTGACGCGCTTTTTGGCGTCAAAATTCCATCTTTCTTATTCAAATATTTCTTTTCGTGTCTCAGAAAAGGAAGTGAATATTGGGTGGGTTTTTGGTAAACATACTCACTCTTCAGTTTGGTGTTTGTGGGACACGCATTTGTTCTTCTTTATTTTTTTCGTTTTTGTTTTTTTTGTGTGGATATTTTAATTTTTTTTACTAACTAGAATATTGTTGGTCTGAAAAAAGAATGTCTTTTTCCATCCCAACACATGATCGTTCTTTTTCTCTACACAACAACGACAATGTGATGAAATTACAGTTTTTAGTTATTCCAGAAAAAGTAGATTTGATATTTTTTTCCCCACATCTATTTTTAACCTACTTATTCCAAAAGTGTTACAGCAAAATCCTTATTTGAGAATTTGTGTATTGGTTTTTTTCTTAAGCTTATGTTGAATAGCCAATAAATAATTTGGTGCATTTTTCCCTATAAGTTTCTTAATAGAAAAAAGTCAATCTCAATATGATCACTTTAGGGGTCAAATCGTTGTTCCATGACTTAGTGTACGTTCACTTATTTGTCATGACAAAGGACTAGGGCAAGTAAGTGCAGTTACTGTTCACATAAATAGTATATGCCCTAGTAATTTTGTTGTTTTGCTTTTCCACCTATTGTAATGACAACTCAAGAACAATTACTATTCACATGGAATTCATTTTATTTATATGTATGAGATTAATAAATAAAAAATTGCTAGGTATTTGTATATAAAAAACTATGAGTCTTTGGTATCTTTTCATAATTTTTTTCAATTTTTTTCTTCGATGATGTCAAGTTGGCATCAGCGTGCCGCGGGCAAAGGGTCAGGCAGATCTTGCCTGGGCTTGGTGGACCCCATGTGTTTCCAGGGCAATAACAAACCACTGGAGCCAGTTTTGGAAGCCTAAGGGGACTTGGGCTGAACTCACCGCTGAAAATGCTCTTAGAATAGGACTATAAGTCGTCTCGTTACAGATCTCGAGTTCGAGTTAAGCTTGGCTTAAATTTAGCTCGTCTAAACTCAACTCGTAACATAAACAAGTCAATCCGAGCTTGGCTCGTTTAAGAAACAACCAAGCTTGAGATTTGATATATTTGGCAAGTGTGGTTACTGTTCATGTGAATAGTATATGCTATAGTAATTTTTTTTTAATTTTTCCACCTATTGCCATGACAACTCAAGGAAAAATACTATTCACATGGGAATTCATTTTATTTATATGTATGAGATTAATAAATAAAAAATTTGCTAGGTATTTGTATATAAAAAACTCTGAGTCTTTGGTATCTTTTCTTAAATTTTTTCAATGTTTTTCTTCGATGATGTCAAGTTGGCATCAGTGCCTGCGGGCAAGGGGTCAGGCTGATCTTGCCCGGGCTTGGTGGACCCCATGTGTTTCCAGGGCAGTAACAAACCACTGGAGCCAGTTTTGGAAGCCTAAGGGGACTTGGGCTGAGCTCACCGCTGAAAATGCTCTTAGAATAGGACTATAAGTCGTCTCGTTACAGATCTAGAGTTTGAATTAAGCTTGGCTTAAATTTAGCTCGTCTAAACTCAACTCGTAACATAAACAAGTCAATCCGCTCGTTTAAGAAACAACCAAGCTTGAGATTTGGTATATTTGGATGACAAAGTTGAACTCAAAGATCCTTTATATGAGCATTGTATTATTCGATTACTGCTGAGCTTGTGAGTTGTGTTATAGTTGCCTGCCGCCATCCATGACTTGGGAAAATAAAAAATAAGGGCAGAAATAGTATGGTGACGAACAACAGAGAGACAAAGATGGTGAAACATTCGTGCATACTAAGATGAGTGGGTTGTAATTTTCAAAAGGTTTGAAATTAATAATGAGATTAGTGGAGTAGCAAATGATTTCACTTGTAGCTAGGATATTGCCACCTTTATAGTAGTAGTATTAAAATGTGTTAAACCCTAATCATCAAAATCCAATTCACAACACATGCATGCACAGTGCACATCACAAATGACTGATATATAACTCAACAAAAGAAAAAAGAAAAAAAATAATAACATTTGTTAATTTAAGAAACCATGAGTCGAATAAAATGTATGATCAAGGAAGAAGTTTGAATTTTATTTACTTTTTTTTTTGTCGGAACTAAAGTTCATCTCATAAAAAGGCATAAATACACAACATAAAAATAAGATTCAACAAATTGAGCTCAGCATCAATGCAACAAGGCCATAGGTTTTTATCTTGAACTCAATCAATCGAATTCAATTATAATATGAATTAGATTGGATTGGATTGAATTTTCAACCCAAAATAAGAAGGTTAATGAGAAAACTCTTAAAATAAGAACTTTCGAGAAAATGAAAAAAATAGGAAAAAGAAACTAGCAAAAGCAAATGGGCGCACGAATAATGGCTGGGAGAGTCGCTGTTGTCCTTTTCGGGGTTGAGAAAACCATAAAAACCAGTATAATTGGTGATGGCTAGCAGTCTTATCACATGAAAATCAGAAATGGCACTGATTGTATTATTGTAGGGGGAGCTTTGAAGAAACTCATCTGCCCAATGCAAAGCAATGCCTTCCTTGTGGGGGTCTGGCTGGTTCTGATCTTTGAGTTTCAGCTAATACCTCCACATCCATCAAAATGCTTTTGACCATTACCAAATTGACACCTCTTTTGTGTACCTTCCTCCTCCCTGTCCCTGTGACCTTTGATCCGACTGCATGCCCGCCAATTGCCTAATTTTCATGAATGTATTGTCAAATCCCTCTTCTTCAAGAAACAACTTGAACATTTTTAGCTTTTAAGAGAAAATGAAACAAAAAGAAGAATGCTCATCACTTTAGTTTTCAAGTGTCATTTCATATCATTATTCTAAATTGGGGGTTTTATGGCCGAAATGGAATTCAACAGTTGACATCAACTACCCTTATACATCGACCAAAATAAATATATATATAAAAAATTAAAAACTACCCTTAGAGCACTTCTACTTATTTATCATGGTAAAGACTCAGGGCAAGTAAGGGCAGTTGTTGTTCACGTGAATGGTATCTACCTTAGCAATTTTTTTTCCTTTTTCCACCCATTGCCATGGTAACCCAAGGACAATTACTGTTCATATAGGGTTCATTTTATTTTTTATTTTTTTTATAAGTATGATATTAATAAATAAATAATTACTAGGTATTTATTTTATTTTTTTAACTGATTGGGTATTTTTTCATAATATTTTCCTAAATTTTTAAAGTTTTTTATTCGCTGGCATCAATACCCGCATGCAGTGGGTTGGGCTGATCTTTGCTTGGGCCTTGCCCGAGCTTGATGGACCCCACGTCTTGCCAGGGCTGGATTTCACTGCTGGAATAGGTTTTGGGAGCTGGGGAGGCCTTTTGCCCTGGACTAGGCTCACTGCTGGAAATGCTCTTATGCATAGACATTCAAATTCACACATTCATAATTTCAAAGAATAAGATTGAAATGCTAATTTAATACTATTAGTAATTAAAATAACTACATAATACATAATGAATCGTGATCATGTTTAAGGCCTTTCACTCTAGGGTGACAATCCATACTTAATTCCATGAGCGCCTAACAAATTCAAAACTTCTCACGAGTGGTTTTTCAGAAACATGAATCTCTAAAACCTTTTCCTCCCTAAGACATAACTTCCCTCAAGTATAGATACATATTTTTTATACCTCAATGAAACATCTTCAAAACTCATTTTTTTTAAGGACTTTTTCTATTGAAAGGAGTGATAACATACTAAATTCACACACACTACATGAATTCTAGGACTCGAACTCAGACCTTTCTTGGAGGGAGCATTTGCTCCAAACCACTACACTAGTAGGTTCTTTGCCTCCAAAACTCATTTAAATATACAAGTCTTTACTGTTTAGGGTATTAAATTGCACATCCAACCAACATAATGTCATAGTTTGAATTGGGTTGATTTAGGCCTGAAACTAATAGCATAGCTTAATCGAACCAAACCAACCCATTATGTTGTAATTTTTTTTTGGGTCAAAATTATGTTGTAAATTGAATAATGGTTGATGGAGAAATTTGAAGAGAGAGGTAACATCATATTCAAATGATTTAGGAACTTTACTGATACCAAAGTGCGGGATGAAACATAATAGAAAATTGTGATTTAAAAAAGAAAAAACCTCTAAAAAACCCTAGCCGTACTCTGGTCTCCTTTCTCCTGGTCGACAACCAACAACAAGGAAGCTACGGAGGGAGGTGGCCACTGCCCCTTCTCCCCTCCTCCCATCTTCCCCTTCCTCTCCTAATTTCTCCTTCTTTTTCTCCCATCTTTTCCCTTCCTCTTATCCCTTATTCTCCTCCCTTTCCCCTCCCTAGATAGTTTAGATTTGTTTAGATCTAGGTCTATTTGGGTTTTTCAGAAACATGAATCTCTAAAACCTTTTCCTCCCTAAGACATAACTTCCCTCAAGTATAGATACATATTTTTTATACCTCAATGAAACATCTTCAAAACTCATTTTTTTTAAAGGACTTTTCCTATTGAAAGGAGTGATAACATACTAAATTCATACACACTACATGAATTCTAGGACTCGAACTCAGACCTTTCCTGGAGGGAGCATTTGCTCCAAACCACTACACTAGTAGGTTTTTTGCCTCCAAAACTCATTTAAATAGACAAGTCTTTACTGTTTAGGGTATTAAATTGCACATCCAACCAACATAATGTCATAGTTTGAATTGGGTTGATTTAGGCCTGAAACTAATAGCATAGCTTAATCGAACCAAACCAACCCATTATGTTGTAATTTTTTTTTGGGTCAAAATTATGTTGTAAATTGAATAATGGTTGATGGAGAAATTTGAAGAGAGAGGTAACATCATATTCAAATGATTTAGGAACTTTACTGATACCAAAGTGCGGGATGAAACATAATAGAAAATTGTGATAACAAATAAGAAAATATCATGTGTAAAAAAGTAAAATTATAAGTGGTATCAAATTAGGCCAAATTGAACTGAACCAAATCAAATGTTACACTTGCTTTTAGTGCGA